>JAKTYK010000144.1:0-13025 GCA_030578655.1 Magnusiomyces starmeri
AAAAAAAAAAAAAAAAAAAAAAAAAAAAAAAAAAAAAAAAAAAAAAAAAAAAAGACCGACTTTTCCGAATAGAAATCATTTAAAATAGAAAGTAATTAACCATATACATATATTCGTTTAATGAGATAACTTTAACTTTAACTTGCAATTAATGTAATCTATAATGATTATTATTATTATTATTATTAATCTTCAATTACACTGTTGATATTCTTTCTATTCTTTAAACTTAAAGAAAAAGAGAGAGAAAAAAAATCAATACAGGTTATTTAATTCTTAGAACATCTGATCTTTTGAAGCCAAATTTGGCCGATCGTTGTAAATTAGTTTTTTTATCCAAAGCTTGCACTTTCCATTTAGCCTCAAATCCTTCTCCACGTACCTTTTACTTTTCTTTTTTTTCTTGTTTGTTCCCTCTTAACCATGCTTTCTTTCGTCATCTTTCTTCCTAAATTATCATATTCAGCATTACTATAATCTTCAGTTTTTTTTTAAGTTTAATACCCTATCTAAAGAAATTTCAGGGGAAAAAAGCTATAAAAATTGACAAGTGAGAGAAAAAAAACAGGCTTCTCTCACTTTATTTCACATAATCAAACATCTATTTCTCAAAACCTTTATATTTATACATAGGCATATGTTTTTTTTAATGGACCATGAAGATGATCAATAATAGTAACCTGGAAACTCAACGACAAGAGGTAGAGGGATATTACATGTATATATTTCATATTTGTAAATTTAGTTTGTGATAATGTGTTGCTAAATTAATACTTAACGCATTAATCTTAAGCCCGTGAATGACCAAGATTAAATAGTCTTCGCTTAAAACGGTTATGTTAAATTAATTAAAAGAAAAATGTGGAAAAATAAGTGAAAAAAAGAAAAAAATATTTCTGATTAATTTTTTTTTCTATTCTAGAATATATATATACTCTGATAATTCCTTGAAATATCAATTTCAACTTTTTTGTTATTCAAATTGAGGTACATTTATTTTTCTATACATATACAATAACAACCAACATCAGACATAAAAAAAACCCCAAAAAAAAGAAAGACGATCGAATTCCTAATTACATTTATTTACTAAAATAAACAATACTTAGCAATGGTTCTATTTATTATACCATTATTAGCATTTTCTTCAGCGGCTTCTGGAGCTGTAATTGATCATGTTCCTTTTTGGAAGTTTTCTTTATTGTCTGCCAAAAAAACCGCAGATGAAAGAGGGGTTAAAATCAATCTACTGGAAAGTTTACTTTCTTACCAAGGAATCCCAAATAATCTACAAAAAAGCTTCTGTTGGAGCTGTGCAAATATCATTCCTCAGTCTGTTGCTTCTTGCGACTTTAGTAACCCTTCTTCAAAAGAGTTCAGGTCATGCTTGTGCGCTGATAGCCAAACTGTTAGAAAAAACATTGAAAACTGTGGCCAGTGTCTTGGAGACAATATGCCACTTGAAGTTACTGACAAAGCAGCAATACAGATTCAAGACAATCTTCCCAGTGAAGTTAAAGAGCAGCTTAATGATATAATAAAATTAGTACAGAACTTTTGCGAAGGTGGACAAATCGAAGATATCGTTACTTTGGAACAGGAAACATCATCAACAATTTTAGACACATTGGCTTTGGCCAAAGAAAATTTTTTTCAAGAAGTAGGTAATTTGTTCTCTCGAAACGAAGAAGGAGGCGAAATTATACCAGTTGTCGATGATGTAAAAAATGAAGGAAACGGTAATGTCAAGACTGACGCCAAGGGTGAGGAACACCAAGAATATGTTCACCCTGATGCAATCGGTAACCCAAACGAACATATACATTACGAAATTAGTGAGGATCCAAATCAAATCATCCATAATGACGTTAATGATGAGTTGAGTCATGAAGTTCATCAAGAAATCAACTACGATCATAACCAAAATGTACCTGAACAAAATCAAGAGATTCACTACGAAATTAAAGATGATTCAGCCCAGAATGCCCATCATGATCTTAATAATAATAATAACGAGATAAATCAAGGAGATCAAAAAGCACATAATGAGAATAAAGATGAACAGAATCAGAATATTCATTATGAAATTACAGGTGATCCAAACCAAAATATTCAATACGAAGTTAAAGAGGATCCCAATCACTCCATTTACTATGAAATTCATGATAATCAAGAAAACACACACTACGAAATTAATCAAGTACCCACTGAGAGCACACAAGGAGAAGATAGCATTACCTATGAAACAGTAGCAGCTGCTGCAAACAATGTTCCTGACCAGCTAAGAGGGGACCAACAAATAAATGAAAATGGGCAAACAAATGATGATCACCAGAATGCCGGGAAAGCTACTGAGGATTTTGGATTGTTCTATTCAATCCTTCCTCCCTTACCACCTGTTGAGACTTCTACTACAGTTACAGTTACAGTTAATGTTGATCCTTCGATTGAGCCTTCCACAACATCAGAAACATACACCCCAGAACCTGTCACACCGTCGAGCACTCCGGAACCAACAACTGCCGAGATTGAGAGTTCTGTAGAACCTCTTCCCACATCAGAGCTTTACTTGTTCATAAATGAATCTGTAATAGTAACTACCATTGAATTGTCAACTACAGTTTTTATTCCTGAGCCCACGTCCAGCGAGTCTATAAAAACCACATCCATTCCCATCAAGAGTGAAATAATCCCCCCACCTCCCGTTGTTTTACTAAATACCACAACTTCTAGTTACGTCAATACAACAATTTATACCCCCCCTTCGACAAGTGTAGAAATTCCTAAGCCAACCATTGTTGTCCACAATGTAACATATTTACCTCTTCCTACCTTTGTGAATACTACACTATATACACCAGAAACAACACCACTTCCAAGTTACATCAAGCCAAATGAAACAGTCAAGTCGGTGGTAACGCCTCTTATTGTTCAAACTACACGGTCACCCATAATTTCGTCCAAAACTACTAGTGAATTACCATTGCAAATTGAACAAATACACTCCCCTGCTCAACCTTCTTCTAGCGAGGAATCTACTTCTCAAGTTTTAGTAATACCTACAATTAACTCTGTTGAAAGTGTTATACCAACTCCTTCTGAAGAGCCCGAAGAGTTTCCCAATGTCAACATTGCCTCAGTTGAATCATCCTCCACCCCAGTAGTTGTTGTTGTACCAACGCCAAAACCCGAAGAACCTTCTGTATCTACTACTCCTAAATCGCCTACTCCCGCACCAGTAGTTACATACTCTGAAAAGTATCAAGAGGTCCCTCCTACAGAAAGTTCTTCTACATCCTCTTCAATAACACCTCCTCCAGCCCCAACACCAGTAATTTTACCATCCTCTTCAACATCTTCATTAACACCTATATCAACTCTTTCTCCTGCTTTTTTCCCAGCTCCTCCACCAACAATTCCATCGGAGTCTTCTTCATCGACAGTCTTTTCCACTTCTGTACCAAATCCCGAGCCAGTCTTGCCTATTCCTGTCTATTCTTCTTCTTCTTCTATGTCTTTAGCTTCATCATCTTCAGTTGTTCCTGCCGCCCCTGTATATGTTGCTACATCTAACGAAATTCCGCCAAAACCAATCGTGTCATCTTCAACTTCCAAAGTTTTGGTTGAAATACTATCAGAAGCTTCAGTCGAGCCCACTCCAATTCCAGAACCCGAACCTGTTTCAAGTGCCCCAGAACCAGTGTTCTCACCTGCCCCAGTTGAGACCCCAGTACCTTTTGTGGAACCACAACCCGAACCTGTTTCAACACCCATTTCTAGTCAGGTGTCCTCGTTAGAAAGTGTTCCTTCTTCGTCTCCATCAGAGGTACAGGAAGCTATTCAACCCACTCCAGTCCAAATAAAAACCACCTCTGTTGAGCCTTCTTCTGTCGAACAACCCCCCGTTGAGCCTTCTCCTATAAAGCCTTCTCCTATAAAGCCTTCTCCTATAAAGCCTTCTCCTATAAAGCCTTCTCCTATAAAGCCTTCTCCTATAAAGCCTTCTCCTATAAAGCCTTCTCCTATAGAGCCTTCTCATGTCGAGGCTTCTCCCATCGAACCTTCTTCTGTTCTGCCCAACTCTGAAGCACCCTCTTATGTGGAACCTTCACCTACGCCAAACATAGAGTCTCATGCTTCAGTTGTCTCAATGCCACAGTCAAAAGAAACGTTTTATTCGCAAAAACCAGAAAAGCCAATGGAATCCTCTGAGCATATATTTGATACATCGGCTCCAACGCCCCAAATCTCAACACCATCTTTAATTATGAGCCAGGTACCTCCTAGTCCAACACCAACCGAGACTTCTATTACATCTACCACATCATCAAGTTCCTCTATTGTATCATCAACAGTAGAAAAGAGTTCTAAAGAGCTCCACCATAAAGCTCCCGAAACGTCATCAACACCGAGTAGTACTAGAACAGTTTCATCCACTACGATGCATAGTTCTTCACCTGCCACGACCGAAACTCCTATTCCCACTTCTACATCAACTGACGCCGCTGTTTATCAATTTGGTAATCCAGGTTACAAAGTGATTTGGCTATTGTCAGGAGTGTTGGCGTTTTTGGTTTGATGAATGTCGACTATTTGTAACCTTTAAAAAAAAAAAAAATACTGTATACACAACCTTTAATAATTATATATTTTGCCAATTATGTTATTATTTAATAGTAATTAAAATTTATAAAAATTAATAAATTCCTTTATTCGGAGAAAGAAAACAAACATTATTGTCGATAAGTTTTCATGATTTAGCCACACTTTGCGAGTAATAGTAACGGTTTCTCAAATACGCGTTAGTTGAGATAGTATGTACAAATATATCTCTGGTAATGCTAAAGTTCATGCTTTCGGGCAAATTGAGTGAAAAGGATAAGATATCATAGAGATTGCAGACAGCTTTTGCAATTTATTTCTAGTACTACTAGCAAAAAGGGATTGCTGGTAATTTTAATTTAGTATGCTAAGCCTTGCCACTTAATTTTTCAGTGACGAAAAGAGAGAAAAAAAATTAATATATGGTATTTGTCCTTCAAAAGAAGAGACTGTTACATTTTGTTTGTTGGTTATGCTTGATTTAAGAAATTGTGATTAGATGTTAAACATCTGAAGATTGTTGAAATTATTCAATGAACAAAGATTATAGGGATCAAAGGTAATAATGAATAAATGCCAATAAGTTTTTACTGCAGTTATTGTAATAAAAAGATTAGCTGTATGCCAAGGTTAAAAGAAGTCATCAGCGCACAAATCTATATCCAGATCCTCATCATAGGTCTGCTCCAGTAAATGAACGGTTTCCATTAAAGATTCTTCAAAAATATCAGCTTCATTTTTGTAATCATGAGAAAAGGTCTGACTCTGTTGGTCATTATGATTCGTATTTTGTTGCTGTTGTTCAGAATTATCATTTAAAAGTTCTATTTCATCCAATGTTGGTTCATTTTCTTTACTTTCTTCTTCTAACATTTGTAGATATCTAAGATATTCTTCACGAGAGCGTTCATACCCCAAAGATACTAGCCCTTTACTCCGTAATCGATCTCTTGCTCTTTGTTGATTTACATTTCGTCTATGTTCCCTAGCGCGTTGAGGATTGTTGAGATATGCTAACGGTCTTTCAACGCGTTTTTTGGGTGCATATTTTGACGGTGATGAATCTGGAGATAATGTTGGGATTCTAGGCGTATGAAGCTGTTGACATTGACCTAGTGAGTTCATTTCATTGCTGTTATTGTTGTTGTTAACTGTCGACAATGTTGACGAGGTAAATAATTTATTTTGTTGAGAGCCACTGAAGACAAACTGAAACTTGTTGTCCGTTCTAGGAGGTGTCTTTGGAGAAAGCTGCTGATTCGAATATTGAGTAAACGAATCCATTGTGATTTAAGTAAAATAAAATATAGCTTTGAAAAGCAAAATGAAATATGATGGTTATAAGTCGTGTTTGTTTATTTTTGTTATAATATTTATAAGATGTTGTGGTAGATGAAAAAAAAAAAAAAAAAGTCGTGGTTTTTTCATGTTTTAATTGGAGGCGTAAGGACTTTTTTTTATTCATTTATTTATTTTTTAATTACGCGTCTCAAGGGTTAGGGTTTGATCTTTTCATCCTATGATTAAAACACGTGACATTTGGAAATAGAAGGTTATGCATGGAATGTTTAAAATGGGCAATTACGTATCTGCCAAATCCTGATAGATGAAGATTGGTCAGAAAAAAAAAGGAATAATTTTTTCCTTTTCAGATAAGTAGTGAAAATACGCCAAATCAAAGATACGAATGAAATGATTTTGAAAAAGAATTAAAATAGATGCACTAGAGTCTTGCAAAGACCTTTGGAGTCAACAGTAGAACGTTAGTATATACCAGTGTTGGACGATAAAGAACCCGAGTAACTTTACAATGTGGTGATAGACATATTCTTATTTGTTTCCTTTTCGGATTGAGACCAATGCGGTTGGAACTAGATAGTAGTAACCACTAATAATCTTGATCTTGATGCCTTATAGGGATGCTGCGTAGTGGTTTTCCAAAAAAAAAAAAAAAAAAAAAAAAAGTCAAAAGACTGTACAGGTGGATTGAATACACTGTCAAGACTAAAATATAGAACAATACGCTGACGTTTGATCAATAAAATTAAACATTTCTCAAATCGTAATATATATAAGTTGTAAAATATTTTAAAATCGACGTTTGTTTTTTGTGAAAAACATGTTCAACATTTATTTTACTGTTTTAATGTATTGTAGCTAAAACTACCCAGGAAGCCACCCCCCTAAAAAAAAAAAAAAAAAAAAAAAAAAAGCTTACACGCCTTCATGCTATCGTATACAATGATTACTTACACATACAACCCTTTCGCAGATATGTATAAATATCCCAATAGGCCCCCCCTTTTTCCACCTCCTTTTTTTATTTTATTTTTTTTCTTATATTTTTATCTCATAATCTCTTGATAAATTTTTTTTTATCCTGTTTGTTCTGAAATTGAGAATTAAGTTTATCTCATATTGCCTGTTCCTCTATTACACATCCTCTCCTCTCGTTAATATCACAATGGATTTCCTTAAGAACGCCGTTCAAGAAGCTGGTGAAAACGCTGTTCGTGATTCTACTATCGACGGTATCGCCAAACAAGTCACTCAAACCCTTGGGAGTGAGTCCAGCTCTGCCGTCAGTGCTGCTGCTAACTTTGTAAAGAGCCAATTAAAGGAAACACCCCAAAAGGAAACTGTAAAGACTGAAACCAATGTCACTCAAGATAAGGATGGCAATGCCAAAGTTGAAGAAAAGACTACCTACAAGGCTGATTATATCGATAAGGGTGTCGAAATCGTTGAAAAGAACGTTCTTCACCTCAATGCCAGTGAAGAACAGAAAGAACAAGTCGCCAGCTTTATTAGAAAGGGTATTGAGACTTACCAAAACTCCAACAAAGAATCTAACAAAGAATCAAATGATGACCGTAAGGACTAAGTCTCCTTATAGGGGTTGTACCTAATTTATTGAAATTGAATTGAAAATTATGATGAACGATTTTGTATGTTCTTGAACCATACTTTATATAACGAATATTAATGAGCTTTATTTACTGTTGTGTTTGGAGATTAAAGTTAGATCTCCTATTAAACATTTTGGTTGGCTAAATAGTAGTCCAAACAACAATGTTAAACCTACTATAATTCGTGAAACCCCGATTTAAGAATGATATACCAATAAAATAAATGCATCTTATTATATTATACTATATAAATACTATAAACTTTTTCTACGACCTTAAATACTACGCAATATATCTCCTAAAGCTTGAAATATAAAATCTATTTTAAACCCTATATCAAAAAAAAACGTTAGAATTTCGTACAACTATAAGTGAAATTATCCAAATAATGCTATTCATTGAAAAGATATAATATCAGAGGTTTTTGGTATTTTTGTTTGTCTTCAGAATTTCTCAGAAGCAGAACTGAAAAGTTTATTCATCATTATATCTTTTCAATAAATAATGGCAATATAAAAAATATAAACATACCTTGTAATTTTAGTTACTAACAGATCATGGCAGAGCCAAATCTACGGAAAATATGGGCCTATCAAAAAAAAAATTAAAGTATTAGAAAATCGAGCATTCAAGAATTTTTGACTGTAAAACAAAAAAGAAATTCCTAAAGACATCAATATATTATTGGTAAGGAGTTCAGATGGTGATGCATGTATGTTCAAGCACATGGTTATTTGAGATTTTCGCTAGAACTTAAGTTTTTGTGAAAAACATTCATCTTTACAAGCCGTTGGGAATTGTTTTCAAGAAAAAAATTTGTGTTATATATATATACCTATTATCTAAAAGTTAACAATGTTAATAAACAAGATTTTCAAAAAAAAAATTTTTTTTTTTAATTCAACTGTTGGTTTTGTTGATTATTATCATCATAAACGAAGAATTCCTTAACAATTTAGTCCTGCATATACATCCTCAGACATCTTTTTGTGTTTAATCATATGAATCAAAAGATTCGAAAATATACAAAATACATAAAAACCAATAAAAACTTACCATAAAAAAATCACTTTAACAGTTGCCATAAATTTTCAATCCATCGTTGATTGAAATCTCGTTAACATGAAATTATCAAATAAGAAAGTTTGTTGCCTTTTTATATGTGAGTAAAAATTTTTCCAGCAAATTAAAAAAATGAAAAAATAAAAAAATAAAAATATATATTTATAAGCAGGGTAACTAGCTACACAATTTTTAGGGCTTTTAGCCGCCTTTCACCTACCCTATAGTCCATACGAACCAATCAATTGACAGAATAAATGGTGATCAATACATCATAAATTACCTTCAATACATTATATTAAAGTCACTACAGGCATTACACTATCAAATTAAATAAATAAATAAATAAATAAGAATAGTTTCTTGATAATACTAAAAGCCAACAATTGGAAATATCATTTACATAAAAACAGACAAAGATAGTGAATTTGAACTATTCACTCAAAATAAAACATTTTAGCAATGTTGTAAATCAGTTAAAATTATGGCACTAAGTTCCAAATAACCACAATCTCTACAAAATACACAAAGTGAATACTACAAAGATTTTAAGGGCTCAAAAATCAAAAGTCTTAAGTAGGTTTTCATTAAAAAAAGAATCCAGTTTATTTAGATTTTTATTATACAAGCATTAATTTATCATAAAAAATTTACTCAGAAGCAGAGGCACGGGCTAGAAAAATAGTTAGTAAAATTGAAAAAAATATCAAGTAAAAAAGAAATAAAAAACATACTGAAAGTGTATTGCTTGCTGTGCTTGATAACTGGCTTAATGATGCCTTGCTCCTCGAGATCCTTAAGAGCAACACGGGCAAGAGAGCCACCGATTTTCAGACGGTCAACAAGGACAGAAACGGTAACAAGCTTGTAAGTAGCAGTTTCCTTGAGGATTCTGTCGTAAAGAGGTTGATCGAGGATGACGTGGTGTTGGGCCTTATCCTTAACCTTTCCCTTGGACCATTTCTTCTTAGCCTTCTTTCCACCAGCCATGGCAGCTGCGGCCTTAGCGGCCTTACTTTGTTGAACTTTTGGTCCCATCTAAAATAAATGTTAATAAACAGAAAACATTATGATGATCACAAGAAGAGATTTTCTATTGTGCACAAAAATAGTCGTCAAACAAAATACCAATGACAGAAGAAAAAAAATTTTTTCTAATACTGCTATCAACAAAATCAACGTCAAAAAAAAAAACATCGAAATCAATCTAGCGACGAAATAATGGATATCCAAAAGTAATTATAGACATGTTGACAACTAATTCAGCACAGGTATAGAGTAAAAATCTCTTGTGATATAGGAATATAAAAATATATATGTTCACATACTTTTGATGATGTGTGCTAAGTCTCTCAAAAACAGTATAATGGAAAGGCGAAGTTCAAAAAGACAAAAACTTGAAAAAAAGATGAATGTGAGAAAGAATAATTACGGAGACCCCTTGAACCTCACTGGATTGTCTGAGAATGGTGTGAATCTTTTAGACTCTTAAAAATTTTGTTACATGACTGTTTGTTGTGTTACATTACTATGATAAATGGAATACACTTACTATTCTCAGCACTGTTTTAGGGTCTAGCCCTAAATATAAAGAAAAAGGTATTTAAATAAATTAAAGTTTAGTTTTGTAAAAAAAAACTTTTGTAATGATAACTAAAGATGATAAATTATTTGTAATCTTTAAAAAATTATTTTGTTTTATGTTACAGTCTTTTGATACAATGTTTGTAATTAGTTTGTTTTTACTAATATTTAAAGATGTAATGAATATAATTATTAAGTATTATACAGAAACCACCACCTTTTGGCTTGTAGAAAGCAACTTCCAATACTTTGCTGTGGTGAATAACATGAAAAGTATTTTACAACCTCAGAAGATTTATTCATACAAATAACGTAACTAATATAGTACACCATACGTGCCTAAAATATGTCCAAACGTCAAAGTGAAAAACAAATCTCCAGTGAAGATCCGATAGATGATGATTCTCATCCTATAGATCCTGCAATTCGTGCTAACAGTGAGGTGTTGGTCAAAAGAAAGTAAGCATATTTTAGATTACATGTTATTGATGTGAAGATTTATTTATTTTCGAATATATATATATACATATATTTATACGTCTCTATATATTTATTTATTTTACTCTCTAACGATTTTAGAATTGCCATTCCACGTTTCCGAAACCCGGCAAAGGCCAATTTAGCTTTGTCGTCTGGTAGCGAATCTTCAAGTAATCCATTTGCATCCAATATATTCAACTTTTCTAATACTCAGACCAATACCTCTTCACCCGCACCTACTAATAATTCGACCTTTAATACAGGTGCACCTAAGACATCTACCCCTCTGTTTGGATCGTTTGGGAATGGCGCCTCAACACCATTGTTCAATGCCTCATCAGCTCCATCAGGATCTCAATCATTAAGCCTTTCAAAGGGTCAAGAATCCTCCTTAAATTCTGATGATTTTAAAATAAAATTTAGGGCTTTGAATGAAAACTTCCAGCAAAAGATTTCAGAGCTTGTAAAAACAAACATCTATGGCGATTTTACATCTATCGCTGAAACTTATATTAGATATGCCAAGAAAATTAAATCTGAGACTTCTTCAGAAACTACTGTCAAAGCTTTAGTCCCAGCTCCAGCTTCAGCTCCAGTCTCAGCTCCGGCTCAAGCTCCAGCTCTAGCTCCAGCTCAAGCCTTAGATCCATCTTCAACATCAGCATCAACATCAGCTCCCGCACCATTTTTGTTTTCTAAACCCCCTTCTTCTACTGTCTCGCTTCCTGCAAAGACTTCTGAATCGACTGGATCACAGCCTTTAAAGCCATTTTCTTTTTTTGGTGGTAATGGTAATGCTGAGAAAGACAACAACACCGACAACAACAAGGACTCTTCTACTTCTAAGATTCAGTCTATTGAAAACAAAAAAACGGAGCCTGAGGTTGAAAAAGACTCTGGTTCGGAGCAAAAGGAAGTCAAGTTCGTATTTAAACCTGCTGAATCGGCATCATCTTCACCATTTACATTTGGAAAAAAGGATGATTCTACTAAAAAAGATGAAAGCCAACCGGCTCTTTCATTTAAATTTACACCATCTTCTGTGTCATCACCTTCACCTTTTAAGTTTAATGCATCCAATAATGATAATAATGATGGTAACAAAGCTAAAGATGAAAAGTCATCTTCAACAGAATCTAACTCGAGCAAAGCTACGCCTTTGTTCTCCTTTAACACCAAATCTACTACTCAAGAAACTACTAATAATAACAATTCTTCCAATGAATCAAAGGATAGTGTAACTGCCAACATATCTAAGGATGAAAGTGGAGCTTCTATCAATCCTCCAAAGACAGACGACAATACTTTAGATAACCCATCAAAGGCTGAAAACAATACTAATACTTTGCCTAAACCTTTGTTTACCAATAACCATACATGGAGCACTGGTAATCCTATAAAATTTAGTAGCTCAGAAGCTAAGAGTGAAAACACGCCAAAGCCATTTACCTTTGGCTCTACTCCCACTATTTCATTTGGCAATTCTTCTAACAATAATTCCAACAGTACATCTTCAGGATTCAATGGGTCTTTCACGCCATCTTTTTCATTTGGTGCATCTTCATCAGTTTCCAATCCCTTCAGCGTTGGATCTCAACCCTCTACCGCTTCTACTAATACATCAACTGGTAGTAATCTTTTTGCGTCTTCAGCTGGTAAAGGTTTTGGAAGTGTATCCAGTACAGCAAGCGATTCATTGTCTAATGGTAGTAATTCTTTTGGATCAACAAACAACAACACAGCTCCTACGTTTTCTTATGATTTTGGAAAGAAGAATGACGTTACTACAAATACCCCCTCTGCTGCCGGCAACCAAGGAGAATCCAAAACTGAAGAATCATCTGAAGCTACTGAGGAAAATCCAGCAGAACCAAACAGTACTGTTAATTTTACCGTCCAGGGACCTGGTGAAGAGAATGAGAATTCATTGTATGAAAAGAAAAGCAAAATATACAAGTTGGTTAATGGTGAAATGAAGCCAGAAGGGCTTGGGTTACTTCGAGTTTTACAACATAAAGAAACCAAAAAGACACGGGTTTTAGTTAGAGCTGAAGGATCAGGAAGGATTATTCTTAACGTATTACTTGTTGCATCAATGACATACAAACCTCAAGGACCTACCGTTTTGATTCCAGAATGCACCCCCGATGGTATCACTACTTGGTGCACGAGAGTAAAAACTAAAGACGACAGTGCTGCATTGTCTAAGATATTGGAGGATAACAAGGGATCGGCGTAAAGTGAACTTTATATTTCTTGTAAAAAAAAATAGATTATCTAAATTTATTGCCTTTTAATATAACCTAGATTTTTTTTTTTTTTTGTGAATATACAAAAAAAAAAAAAAAAAAAAAAAAAAAAAAAAAAAAAAAAAAAAAAAAAAAAAAA
>JAKTYK010000145.1:0-13017 GCA_030578655.1 Magnusiomyces starmeri
ATATATATATATATATATATATATATATATATATATATATATATATATATTTATGTCCGGTCCCTCGTTATCTCTTGAGAAATACTAATGATGTGTCGTTGCATTTAAAGTGTATCTGCACTTACTGTTGTACTTTATGGCACCTGCCGGATTGTTGTCTGTAGCAGCCTGTTAATTTGCAGATATCGAGACCGTGCAACCGGTTCTGGAATATACGCGCAGACTTGAATATACTGAAGTACAATCATCTGTAACTACCCGTAAGGTTTTTTTTCTTTTTTTTTTTTTTTTCTTTTTTATTTTATTTTTTTTTTTTTCTTTCCTTTTCTTCTCTTTCTATTATTTACAATCTTTATAATCTTATCTACTATTCTAATGGGATTTCCTAAAGCTCCTCGTTCAAATACTCGACAGTCTGTTCCACTGCAACCGTCGTCGTCGTCGTCATCATCATCATCATCATCATCATCGGTCGCATCCATGCCTCTAAACACTCCTCTTTTAGATGATTCTACAAAACCCACCCCGGACTCAATAGATCCTACAGGCCAGCTACATCCAAGCCCAAAGGACCAAGATCAGCTCAACTATGGCACTGTTGACGACTACACTTATATGCTTTTAGAACAAGAGGAGGAAGAGGCCCGTCTCCAAAAGCTATACAAAATAATCGCTTATGTTATTGGTGCTGTGTTTTTACTCCTAGTCATAGTAGTGACCAAATTCAACGTTTCTCTACTTTCTTCTCGCTATATCCCCGTCCCAGATTTAATTCGGGTAAAGCCTATTGTCAATCCTATAGTCACTAATAGCAATAATATTAATAACAATAATAACAACGATTACAATAATGGACAATTACAAGTCGACAAGCTGAAAAAATCCCGTATGATCCTTGTCGGAGATGTCCATGGAAACTTAAATTATCTTGAAAAGTTGATGCATAAGGTCAAATTTGACCCAAAAAATGATGAGCTGGTGCTTTTGGGTGATATGATCTCCAAGGGACCCGATTCTCTAGGCGTTTTAGATTACGCTATCTCTGTTAACGCATCTTGTGTCCGAGGGAATCACGAAGATAACGTTTTGCATGCATACACTGTTGCAAGAAAGCTGCCACCACCTAAAGTAGAGCCGGTCTCTAACTATGAAGTTTTAAATAATATCCCTTATTCAGAATTTTTTGTCCAAGAGGACGACAATGACGACAATGATGAAAAGGATTATGATAGTGATGAAGGTAATGACATCACTGATGATGATGGGGGTACCGATGAGTACAACAGCATTACGACTACATTGAAAATACCTTCATCGGAAAAGTCCCTGGCTAGGCGATTAGAGCCACGCCATGTTGAATATCTTGGTACTTGTCCTTTGATTCTGGATCTGGGTCATATCGCTCCTAACAACACCCGGGCTGTTGCTGTTCATGCCGGTTTACAATGGAACATTAAAAAACTCTATCGCCAACACCCAGTTACTGTAATGACTATGCGGTTCCTAAAGGCACCCAAGTTTAAAAAGCCTCTGGAAAATGGCAAAGGCAAGCAATGGTCAGCTATTTGGAATCGCAAGCAAAAGGCTAAAAAGTCACACAAGGATCGCTTAGCCGTGTTTTACGGTCACGATGCTCGCCATGGACTAAATACCCGGGACTATACCTTTGGTCTCGATACAAACTGTATAGGAGGAGAACAACTTACTGCCATGGTTATTTCCAAAGTAGCTGGAAATTCAAATGAACTAACGCATGTGTTGGAAAGTGTTGAATGCATCAACAACAAATAAGGAACTTTTCTTTTTATTTTATATATATATATTTAATTTATGGTTATATCGTCCCAATTTCAAAAGATATAATTTTTTTTTATGTTACCTAACTCTTATCTATTTTACACATAGATTTATTATTTATTTCCCTGTACAGTTAATACATATGTGTATTCACTAATCAAGCAATTAAATATTAAAACTTTAGGAATTTCTAGGTTAATTCTGAAGAAGCGGGATAAATATAAAATTCTCATATTGCAAAGATAAGGGAGGAGGAGAATGGAGAATGGAGAAAAGAAAAAAGTCGTTCGGTAGAATAGAAGATGCACATTCTTTCCAAAAAGAACAAACATGTATATTTGTAGACTACCAATACACACTAACCGTTGGTGAAGTAACAGAAATACAACTGGAGTACAAATAGTCTATTGATAAACAAAAAAGACTTGATTTGATAGACTAGTATTGTACCAAATGAGAATAAATTAATGAAAGAGAAGCAAATCAAGGTATGAAATCAAGGTATGCATACTATAAGAGAAGATGTAACTTGGATTAGGATAAGAATAGAAAATTTCTACTTGAACAATGGCTACCTTTACAAAGTATTCATTCAAAAGTACTTATGATGTTAAAGATAATGTACGGATTACGGCAAACAATGAGTTATCAAGAAAAAAAGCAATAAATGTAAGAGAAAACATCACAAATCGAATGTAACATTAAAAAAATTTTGTAAGTTCTCCAATTACCATATACTTGTTTATACAGGGCAATATGATGACATCTTCAACGAAATGAAAAACACATATCGACATTAATCATGGCTCCAAAAAGATCGGATCATTAGCAAAGAAAACACACATATTGAATTAGTCCCATACACGGTACCAAACCCGGACAAAGCTTCCCTTGCTAACTATCCGAAAAATAAATGTTGCCACCTTGACCCAAATAACACGTTGGCTATACTCTTTTGCACTGTTGCTTATAAGTTCGACTTAGAGTTTACCTGATGTTGGAATAATTAATTTGACACCTCGTGGTTCATTGCTGCTAGTATTATCTATATATATGTATCAAATCCTATTAACTGAATCTCTGTTCGAACATTAGGAGGTTGTGTCTTGAATAAAAAAGAGACGATAATAAGGTTCTTATATACCTTATAAATTTAAGTGGTATATGTATATGGATGTGGGTTGGGGTTAAATAAAGAAAAAAAAAATTGATGACCAGGTATTTACGTAATATATATAGATTGAAAACGTGATCAAGAAGTTGGAAATAAAGTGAAAACTAGAAGTTATGACATATTGCCAACAGCCGTACAGCAGGATAAAGAACATGATATGATAGATATAAAATACATGATTAGTAATATAATATAATATGTAAGCAAAACGAACTATATTACCTAAACGTAGTTGCGGTTGGTGGATGGTATATAACTGGGCCGAGCGCGTATATACACGTCACTGAAAACTAGTAAAAAAACTCGGCCGTAGTCAAAATAAACAAGCTAAATTTGAATAATAACTCGACCGTGTGTGTGTATACACGCGTCAGAAAAAAAGACTCACCCGCGCGCGTATAAACACGTTAAAAAAATTCAAAAAAAAAAACTCACCCGTACGCGTATACATAGGTCTGTAAAAACACGTAAAAAACTCGGCCGTAGTCAAAAAAAAACGCGTCAAAAATAAAAACAACTCGTCCGTGCGTATATACACGGGTGAGAAAAATAAACTACAAAATAATGTCAGTGGTAATTGCGGTCGAGTTTGCGGCTGAGTTTGCGGCTGAGTTTGCGGCTAAGTCTACGGCTGAGTTTACGGCTGACAAACGGCTGGTATAGAAATAATTCTTAAAATGATATACAATACGTCATGATTTATCATTCAATAATAAAGAACTATGCTTAATGTAAATAAATGGATGACTTATCACTTAATAATATATTACAAATATAAGTGTGCATACTTGGTAGTACCTAAGCATTTATACAGAAGTACTACAACAATACGGCTGAAAACGGCTGACATGAATTAATGCTAACATGAATTTCGGCTACTAATATTGCTAATAAACGAAAATAAACAAGGAATTGTCAGCTTAAATTATATACCTAATTATCAATTTTGTTATATTTATCAACATTATAACAAAACTAACGGACATCAAATAAATATTGATACAAATAGGATAGTGTGATAAATTAAAGAAAAATGGAAATATAACCCATATGAAAGGTATTTGCGAATTGTAATAGTAAAGATTGAATATTGACGAAATAAACAAAGAAAAAAAGAATATAGAAAAAACAACTGCCGACATGTAATGGTAAACAGGTTATGACTAATATGTTGAATCGGAATAACTAAGTTCCGAATTATCTATTTCACGATCATATAAAAATACAACATGTAAATTGAAATAAAAAGTGGGGGCCTTTGGTCATTTTCAGAATAATATTATCTAAACCGTTTCACTAGAGTTGTTGTAGTTGTTAAAAGTATTATAAATATATATATAAACTTATTGTAGGATAGGAATAAAAAAACTATAATTATTAAAAAAATTTTTTTTTTCCTTAAAAACATTCTTTTCCTCCTACACACCACTCCAACAAGATAAAAAAAAAAAAACAGCTTCAAACAACAAATATTTAAATTTACAATGAATACTATCGAAATCTATTTATTTATATTTATAAGTTATTCATTAGAATACAAAATTACCAAAGCGGTTTGACTGAAAACATTTCAGAAAGCAGTAAATTGAAATATTAAGGTATTTACAAAACAAAATCACAACACCAGTGACGTGACAAATATTATTATTATTATTATTATTGTTATCATTATATATACATCATTACTAACATAAAGAAAAATGATTAATATAGGAAAAGAATACTAGAACAAAACAGAAAAGAAAGAAGGATGACAAGAAAAACATCAATATTCACGAAATGTTTATACATAAACGGAATTGGTGACGATAAAATAAAGACAAGATGAACTTCACAATTGAGCAGTACTTGCACCGAATCGGCAAGAAATTAAGTGGTTATTCTAACACAACTGATCAGAAGTCATGAACACTCAGACCATGGCTTGCCCACACACCTCAACATCGCCTAGCAGTTAACCAGCACTCACCAGCGCTCACACACCACTACCCAACACTCACTGACAGTCAGCCAGCGCTATACTACACACTCCACAACACTCTTAATTGCCCCTCAACACTCACAAACACTCTCCAACACTCACAAACACTCTCCAACACTCACTAGAAATCATCTAGCACTAAAACACATACCCCTCATCACTCTCAAACACTTCCCAACACTCACTAGCAGTCATCCTGCAATAAACAACACACATGACAACACTCTCAAACACTTCCCAACACTCACTAGCAGTCATCCTGCACTAAATCTCACACTTTGAAACACTTTCAAACATTCCCCAGCACTCACTAGCAATCATCCTACACTAAACCACACACTTTACAACACTTTCTATCGCTCCTCAACACTCACTAGTAGTCGTCCAGCACTAAACAACACACTCCACAACACTCCCAATTGCTCCTCAACACTCACTAGCAGTCATCCTGCACTAAATCTCACACTTTAAAACACTCTCAAACATTCCCCAGCACTTACTAGCGGTCAGCTAGCACCAAGCCACACACTCCACAACACTCTCAAACACTCCCTAACATTCACTAGTTGTCAGGCATCACTAACCACACACTTCACAACACTGCCAACTGCCCCTCAACATTCTCAACCACTTCCCAACACCCACTAGTTGTCATCCTGCACTAAACCTCACACTCCACAACACTCTCAACCACTCTCCAACACTCACTAGCAGTCATCCATCACTAACCACACACTCCACAACACACCCAATTGCTCCTCAACACTCGCTAGCAGTCATCCTGCACTAAACCACACACTCCACAACACTCTCAACCGCTCTCCAACACTCACTAGCAGTCATCATGCGGTAAACCTCACACTCCACAACACTCTCCAACACTCCCTAACACACACTAGTCGTCAGGCATCATTAACCACACACTCCACAACACTGCTAACTGCCCCTTAACACTCCAGATCGCTCCTCAACACTCACTAGCAGTCATCCAGCACTAAGCCACACACTTTACAACACTCACAACCACTCTCCAACACACACTAGCACTCAGGCATCACTAACCACACACTTCAAAACACTCTCAACTACTCTCCAACACACACTAGCGGTCAGCCTGCACCAAGTCACACACTACACAACATTCTCAACTACTCTCCAACACTCTCAACCACTCTCCAACACTCACTAGCCATCATCCTGCACTAAAGCACACACTCCACAACACTCCCAATTGCTCCTCAACACTCACTAGCAGTCATGCATCATTAACCACACACTCCTCAACACTCACTAGCAGTCATCCTGCACAAAACCTCACACTTTAAAACACTCTTAAACATTCCCCAGCACTCACTAGCAGCCATCCAGCACTAAACAACACACTTGACAACACTCTTAACCACTCCCAACACTCACTAGAAGTCAGTCATCACTAAACCACACACTCCACAACACTATCAACCACTCTCCAAAACTCTCAATCACTCCGCAACACTCACTAGCAATCATCCAGCACTAAAACACATACTCCGTACCACTCTCAACCACTCTCTAACACTCACTAGCAGTCAAACAGCACTAAAACACACACTTTACAACACCCCCTATTGATCATCAACACTCACTAGCCGTCATCCTGCACTAAACCACACACTCTACAACACTCATAAACACTCTTCAACACTCATTAGCAGTCAGCCGGCACTAAAACACACGTACTCGCCAACACCATACCAGACAGACAACCAACACTCACTAGCAGTCAACAACACTCTCAAGTACTTCTCAACACTCATTAGCAGTTAACGACATTAACACACTCCCTGCTCAACACGCACAATCACTCGACATCACTCACCGACAATTCTCAACATCTCCCAGCAGTCATCCAGAACTCACCAGAGCATCTTAATAAGCACTGGCAAGGACTCGCAACCACCCCTCAACACTTACTAGCAGTTAATCAGCACTCACCAGCAGACACACACACACACACAGCCCAACGGTAACAGTAATTCATCAACATCATAATAAACAGACAACCATCACTCGCCCACATTCACGAGCACACACAAGCACTCCTCGACATCACTAGCAGACAACCAGCACTAACACACGCACTACTATACACTCCTCAACACACACAATGTCTCTCTAACACACCCACCCCTCCCTAGCATATAATCAGCACACATACACACACACACACACACACACACACACACACACACTAACCAGCACTGACCAACACTCACACACACACACACACTAACCAGCACTGACCAACACTCCCCATCTTACCCAAGCACACCGAAGCACACCCCCCAATACTCCTCAACAATTTCTAGCAGTTAACCGGCACTTACACAACCACTCCTCAACCCTCCTCGACAAACACAACCACTCAATAATACACATGGTCACTCCTAAACAGTCACTTGCAGTAAACCAGTACTCAACAACAAACTGACAAATACTCACAAACGCTTCTCGACACTCATTAGCCCGTAACCAGCACTAATATTCACACTCCTGAACACTCCTCCACAAACACAACCACTCAAAAACACACACGAGCACTCGTCAGTACTTGCTTGCAGGTATCCAGCACTATCACACATACTGACCAACACATACACACACATACTCTCCAACACCATACTTGACAAACAACCAACATGCACTAGCAGTCAATAACACTCCATAGCACTCACTATCACTCTCACAAACAATCCCCAGCATTCATTATCAGGCAGCAAATCAGAAAATTAGCACTCACAGACACTTCTCATCGCTTATTAGATATCAACACACTCTCAAGCACTCCTCAGAATTCACTAGTACACGATCAGCACTAACACACACATTCCCCTACATCCCTCAACGCACCCAATCTCTCCCCAGTACTCCTTAGCGCTCCCTAGCACTCACTAGCAGTCAATCAGCACTTACTTACAGTCAACCAGCACACAAACCCTCACAGCGATCAACACTTATAGACAGTCGTCAACACTAGACTAGACAGGTCTGCACCTTCAAGCATTCACACAATTACTCACTAACACTTACCAACACTTACTCCAACACACAATTCAAATTCAACCGATCCTCACAAGCATTGCCCAACACACACCCAGACAGACAACCAAAACTTGCAGCTCCCCACATACACCCTCTCACAAACACACAACTTCTCACTCACAAACACCCCTCAACACTTACTAGCAGTCAACCATCACTCACCAGCAGACACACACACATACACGCACACACATTTCAGAACACTCACCAGCACTTACCATACCTCACACAAACAAACAATCACCAGCAGTCATCATCAAGCAACAAGACAGAAAACCAGCACTCATGGCCATCCAATCAGACAGACTACCAAGACTCGCCAACACTTAAACACAAGCACCTTAATATTCCGCAATACATATTCACCAACATGATACTCGACATCATCCAGCATTCAACCAACACTACAAGCACAACCCAACACCCACAAGCCCTACCCAACACTTACAAGTGCTCCTCAACATTCACTAGCAGACAACCAGCACTAACACACACACTCCTCAAAACTCCTCAACACATACAATCACTCACCAGCCCTCCCAAGCACTCGTTAACACTCACTAACAGTCAACCAGCACACATACACACACGCACATAGGCACGACAATACTCACCAGCACTTACCAGCACTCTAAAAGACACTCACCAGCATTCATCATCACGCAACATGACAGACGACCAGCACTTGCCAACTCTTACAAACAAACTCCTCACCACTCAACACATACAATCACTCACCAGTACTTCCCAGCACTCTTCAACACTCATTAGCAGTCAATCAGCACAAACGCACATACTGACCATCACTGATTACCACCACCAGTACTCACGCAATCACTCTACAACACTCCACAACACTCACTAGTAGTCAATAAGCATTCACCAGCCCTCGCCAACATCTAATTGGACTGACAACCCGCAGTCAACAGGCAGTCAATCAGCACTCACCGAAGCACAATCATAAGCACTGACAAGGACTCACATAAACCCCTCAACACTTACTAGCATTTATCCAGTACTCAATAACACTCAAACCAGCACCACAAGCACTCATGGCCATCCAATCAGACAGACTACTAACACTCCCCCAACACTTACACACACAAACACCTTAATAATCCTCAATACATACAATCACTCACCAGCATTCACCAACATGATACCAGACAGATAACCAACACTCAACCAACATCTACAAGCACTTCTTAACATTCACTAGCCGACCACCAGAATTCACACACACACACACACACACACACACACACACACACACACGCACACACACACACACACCATCACTCAGCCAGACTGACAGCCATTATTTACCAACACTTACACACACTCTCACAAACACTCATTAGCACTCACAGGCACTCGCCTACACTATTCCAGAAAGACAACCAGCATTTACTAAAACAGTCATCAACACTTACCAACACTCATCTGCACACACAACTCATACTTAAACAACATTCACAAACATTCCCCAATTCGCAACCAGACTGACAACCAACATCAGCCTACATTTACGCACAAACTCACAAACACCTCACAACTTTCACAAGCACTCACACACATACTCGCCAACACTCGCCAGCGCCCAACCAACACTCACCATCACTCACCAGTACCCCCTAGCACTCCCTAGCAGTCAATCAGCACCCAGACACACACACACACATTGACCAGCCCTTACCAGCCCTTACCAGCCCTCACACAAACAAGCAATCAGCACTCATCAACATTTACCAACGACAACCTACACACAACTCACACTCACTAGCACTCCCAAACACTCGTCAACACTCACAAGCACATACCAACACGCAACCAGACAGACAAACAATTCTCAACCAACACTCCTCCGATACGTAACTCGACCCCCAACCTGCATCTAACTTACGCTTACCAGCACTTCTCACTAGCAGTCAACCAAAGCTCCCCAGCAATAATTCACTTAATTGCTGCCCAATACTCGCCAGCACTTACGCACCCTTATAAAAACACTTCTTATCATTCGCCACCAGTCATCACATACTCACACTCTCACTCTTTAACACTTATTTACAGTCAACTGGCACTCATAAACCCTCACTCATGTACTCACTAACACTCACAAGCACTTCTAATCACTTTCAAGCCCTACCCACACACAAGCAGACAGACAACCAATACTTGCCAACACTTACACACTCTCTCACACCCACTCCTCAACACTAACTAGCACTCAACCGGCACTCACAAGCACACACACTCTCTCTCACAAACATTGTACTAGACAGACAACCATCATTTACCAACACTTCCTCACTCACTGACCAACACAGACAAGCACATATAAACACAAACACATTCACTCATTCAAAGGTACTCCCCAACACGCAACCAGACAAACATACTCACTAGTCCTCAACTAACACTCACAAGCACCCCTTAATGCCAAACCAACACTTGCCAACACTCAGATACACACTCACAAGCTTTCACAAACACTTATTAATACCCAAACAGACATACAACTAACACTCACCAACACTTAACCAGTACTCACCTACAGTCAGACCGACACTCAACATCACTCAACTAGCATTTAGCCAGGTACTCAATATCAATCAAATATACTAAACGTGACACTCACTTATCTCATCAAAGCTCATACACACAAGTCCATTATTGAACCAGCCACTCACTAATACCCAACTAGCACCCACCAACACCAGCCTATACTTACACTTCCATGATATTCATCACTTTTTTTTTTTTCAGGTAGTTGCCATAAATTTCAATTTTAATGTTGAATTAATACTTGTATTTTCTTTTATAAATTATTATATAATTTTTTTTTCTTAGATAAACGGAACTTATCTTTTAAAACGCTTTATCTTTAACTTATGTGGCTTACTGTTGGCAATAGATTTATTTTTCCTCAGCACTATTATAATTGATTTTTTTTTTTTTATTTTAAAACAAATAAAATAAATATATATTATATTTTAGAGATGTTAAAACAACAACTACATTATTGTATATATATTCTTTTTTTAATTGTATTAAAGTCATTTTTTATCAATTTATTAATTATCGAAATACTCACATGTTGTTTGTAGGTTATGTTTGTGACACACCGAATTATAAATTACACTACTCTACAAATTTTAAATCCTGGTACTCAAATTCCTCACCAACAACTGGTACCCCTGATGCGCTGTGAAACGCGGCCTTGTGATTGTCAAACAAGGTACGTACTGCCTCAGTATACTTTCTATGATACTCAGCTATCTGCTCTTGTGTGGGCGTCTCAATATGAGGTATAGGGATTGGTTTTCCCACAACTATATTTATTGGTCTTCTGTAGGGGATAATTCCAAAATCATAATTAAAGATACCTCTGGCATGCATTAAAGGGAGGGTGAAGCCCAAGGTATTTTTTAGAAAAGTTTGGATAGAGTAAAGCCACGAGTTTGGATCATTTTTAACTTGATCGTATATATTATTTTCACCAAAGGCAATCACAGGAACTAAGCTTGTTCCGGGAACGCTCATGGCAAGCTTGACAAAGCCCTTTCGCTTTTTCAAAATCAAATCCATGTGCCCTGGATGTGCCAGCAAACTTTCTTGGGCCCCTCCCAATAAAATGCAGATAGACTGACCTCTTTTCAGGAGATTTAAGCAGCTACGCTTTGATACGCTGGCCAACCCCAAAGCTAGCAGGTATTCGCGGTATAAGGGTATTTGGAACTGGTTTACCAGGGTTAATGTGGTTACAGGAACACCAGGGAACATTTGAGACCAATATGTACCTTCTGTAGCCATTGCCCCCACGGCGCCCATTCCAATGATTCCATGGGGATGATATCCAAAGATGTACTGTCGGCCTGTTTTGGTGTGTTTTGCTGGTTCTCTTTTTAATGTAAACACTGTCCATAGCCATAGTATAATGTCAATGATGAACTGGCGGATACCGAAAAAGCCAGACCACTTTTTTTTTTCTTCTTGTTGAGAAAATTCGGAAGATGACAGTATAATATTATTGTTACTATGAGTTGCAGTAGTCGTCGTCAAAAGTGTTGTTTTGTTGGCAGTACAATTGTCATTGTTATCATCCTCTGCTACAGTTGTTGTATCATGATCATCGTTGTTGTTGTCAATACTGGAGAAATTAGATATTTCAGCAATAGAGTCGTCCTGGTCTAAGGGGGTTTCGCCTTCGGTTGTTTGCTCATCATCTGACGTGAAAGCTGGTTCTAGTTCACATGTTTTATGAAGCACAATGGGAAAATAGTTTGCAAAGTACTTCCAAAGAGGGCTTGATCGCAAAAGAATCGAAGAACGATCAGGGCCTGAACCATTTTCAGGGCCATTGTCTATGAAAAAATAAATCTAAAGAAAAAGAGAGAGAGGGGGGTGAAAAGAGGAATACAGGTTAGAAATACAAAGTAAAGAATAACAACAACAACAACAACAACAACAACAACAACAACAATATGACTTACGAAATATACAAATACCAAAGGCCACAGAGGAGGAAATGCACAACAAAATAAAAATATGGAAAGAATTATAGGAATTGAGTAGACATGCCATGCTACAGCAAGAATCTCGAGGGTTTTATTCAGAGGAGGAGATGTTGTTTGTGGGGTGGATGGACAACCACCGACGTTTTGTGAGGGCGTTTTTGAGGCAACAGAACGTTTTAGAGCTGTTGTTTGAGAAGCAGAAGAAGAAGAAGAAGAAGCACAAGACAGAGCGGAAGACACGCCAGTTTGAGAAGATTCCAAAGATGAAGTCATAATGAGCGATGATTATTATTATTTTTCAGGAAAAGAAAAAAGAAGAAGAAGAAGAAAAAGAAGATTTGAGACGCGGGGTATTAAAAAAAAAAAAAAAAAAAAAAAAAAAAAAAAAAAAAAAAAAAAAGATTATTTATTTTTTGTTACAAAACCCAAGTTGTATGACATTACATGATTACGTAATAACACTCTTT
>JAKTYK010000146.1:0-13017 GCA_030578655.1 Magnusiomyces starmeri
AAAAAAAAAAAAAAAAAAAAAAAAAAAAAAAAAAAAAAAAAAAAAAAAAAAATAAAGTCAACCACTTGATTAACCGTTCTACAGACACTCTTGAAATAAACAGATTCCCCAATTCAAATAGATAAATACAGATAAATACTGCAAGATGAGCCAAGAAGCAGAGAAACAGACGGGCCACAAGCCCCGGGTGGAGACAGTTTGTGACGACGGGCACGTTGACTATTTCTACGACGACGAGACGCCGGAGGATTTAGAGCGGGAGATGGGTCTTGTGAACCCCGCGCGGCCGCTGGCGGGGCTGGAGCACGTGGACGTGGGAGCGCGGGACGTGGCGATTCTTGCGCAGGAGCACGGGCCGGTGGAGGATCTGGGGTGGGCGCAGGTGCGGGCGATCATAGACCGGGGGGAGCTGTACAAGTTCCAGCGGCGGCCGCAGGATCTGCGCAACTACCTGCGATGGAAGCACGCGACGGAAAAGAGGTTCGGCGAGACGGACCCGCGGACGGGCGCACGCGTTTCTGGCATCCTTCTGTACATCCTCAAGGTCCGGCTCGGGGGCCGCTGGGGCGTCGAGCTGCCCATTTACAAGTCTGCCGCCGGTAGAACGCTGATGCAGGATGTCGAGAAAGACGTGTGCATCCTCTCAAATGACTTCCCTTACGCCGTCGACCCCAGAATTGTCCACGTAGTCGTGTGGCTCCGCACACCTATACCCACCGAGCCTGTCGAAGACGAGTCTGTCGCGTCCAACCCACTAGGCCCCACAACAAGACTCACAGAAAGAGCCACAAAGTTAATCGACCGGTTCGTTACTACCAACTTTGTCCAAGGCCTGGATCTTCCTTCCTATAATGTTCATTGGTTCAAAAATTGGGCCGCTCTGCAAAGCATTCCTGCCATGGAGCATTTCCATGTGATGTTACTGGACCCTCCTTTGGAAAAGCTCGAGAAGTTGTACTCAACGGGAGGTAAACAAATTGACATAGATGATATTTGAACATTGATAGATTTTTTTTTTTTTCTTTTTTTTAAATAATTTCTATAGACTATAAAATTAAATTCCTTTACTATTTTTCTTTCAAGAAAATGACAATTACAATTATCTTTTGTCTTTCCACTTCATTTGTCTTTCTTTTCTTTTTCTTTCTTTCTTTTTTATTTTATTTTATTTATTTATTTTAAAGTTTTCAATAACTTGACTTTTCTTTTGATATGAAACCTCACTATTTCTTTCCTCAATTGTATCATTAATCACCAAAAAAAAAAAAAAAAAAATCGGATGTAGTCTAGATCTGCTTGAAGTTACGTATGGGGGGAATGGAGGTGTCGTGAGGGGCGTTGGTGGGTACGGAGCATTGCCAGAATATCAGAAGCCGGTGGCCGGTTGAAGTTGTCGCGGGGCTTTTCTTTAGGAGAGGGGTCATTCACAAACTCGTGGAAATCAACCAAGCCTTGTGTCTCTGGTTCTGTCTCTGGCTCTGTATTTGGCTCTGTCTTTGGCTCTGTTTTTGACTCTGTCTTTGACTCCGGCCCTTCCTCATTGGATACACCGTTGATGGCATTGATGGCACACTCCAGGTACGAATGGGTATCGTCAAAGGGCATGTAATACATTGCACTTGGGAAACCATCAAAGCTGCTGCTGCTGCTGCTGCTTGTTTCCTCAATTGACGCACTAGAGTACTTGGATGCTAACATCTCGGAAGGCGACACTAGCAAAGAAGCTTGAAAGGGAGTATATGTAGGCAATTGAGGGAGGGGTTCTGAGTCGCAGTCACTTTGCGTTGGTCTAGAACGATTGGACTTGTCGACAGCTGTTGAGCCGGAGTTTGGGCAATTGAACATGCTCGACAGTGTGACGCAGGGGTCGTTGTTTTGGTTCAGCGTGCTAGCGGGTTTGGTCTGCAAAGGCTTTTTCAAAGAGTGATTATGTGCCATAGACCACGATGCCAAAGACCCAACTACTTGGGTATACCTTTTTAGGGTGCCTGAAGTTATAATTTCAAGGTTGCTGTCGCTACCTGAATCCCAATTGTCATCTTCGCAATGAGAAGAGCCTGGAATTAGTTCCTTATGTTGGTAATCCGTTTCGTACTCCTTGTACAAATCCTCGTCACTCACACTGTAGTCATCAACAAACCCAACATGACTGCTTACATTGAGCCCAGCACTCTGACTTGCCTCTTGGTGCACATTATGCAAGGCAAAGAATTGACTACTGGTGGCCTCAACCTCAAATTTCTTAAACAGGTTGTCATCATTAGTCGAGAGAGTTACTGGGGAAACACATTTCTCCGATTCGGGGGTATTTTCGTGGCCATCATGACCACTACGACAACTCCGACGACCGGGTCCGCCAGCAGACAATTGCAAGCCGTTCAAAAAGCATGACAACTTGAGCAAAGGCGAGCAGGTGGAGTTTATAACGCCTTCCTCCAAGCACCGCGCACAATGTTGCTCGCAGCAAAGACAGTTGAGTAAAGCCGATTGCGGCGCTATGCTTCCAGAGGCAGAGGTACTTTGTAAACCCCCAGCTTCATTATTGTCCTCGTAAAATTCTGCCGGAATCGCAACAGTAAGACTTGTGAAATTTACGTCTTCTTTTTCTTCTTCTTCTTCTTCTTTTTCCTCGTCATAATCATCTTCAAATTTACTCATCTTGAGTGCCTCACAAATTGTTTCTTTTTCTTTAATCAAATCCAAAGAAAAATCTTTCGAGCAAGCATTGTCGATGGAGCCCGAGTATTCAGGGGTGTACGCGTTGAACTGGACCATGACAGGGGAAGTGAAATGGACCGAGGTGCTCAAGGAGCCAGTGGCGGCAAGGCCACAACTCTTGCTGCTGCAATCGAGACACGCGTTTGCAGAGTTGGGATGCCCCGGGGCTGGCGGAACCCGATGGGTGGCTGCCGCCACGGACTTTGTGGCCCGCGTGAACCAGATGGTGGGCGGCTTGAGAATCGGCTTTATTTTTTCTGCCGCCGCCGCGCCTTGCACCGTTTGACCCAAGCCCAGACCAGACGAATTCCCAGGTGAGCTTGGCTCGTTTGAGCTTGGCTCGTTCGAGCTTGGCTCGTTGGGGCTAAGCTCGTTGGGGCTTGGAAGAGAGCTGTTGTCAATCATTTGGGCAGGCGCACTACCACACGCACCTTCCGAGCCTTTGGTAGAGCTGCAGGGTGCCCGCAAGCTCCCTGTTTCATTGGCCGCAACACCTTTCCAAGAAGACATCAGGCTCTCCAAAAACTGCGACGTTACTGTTTCTTCGTCCTCTAAACTGGAACCGTCATCCAGGCAGTCCCTCTCGTTTTCTTCTTGGTTCTCCTCAAACACATGAGATTTGCTATCTGGGCTCTCGTAATTAGGTTCTGTGTTGGTAGATAGCATGGAAGGCTGAAGACACACCCTCGGCACATCCACTTTGATTTCTCCCCATTCATTACCACAATCCTTGTTATCATTATTGTCGTCTCCATCGTCATTGTCATCGTCATCGTCATCGCCGTCGTAGCCACTTTCTTCAAGTCCTGTTTGAGATTCAAAGAGAGACTGGAGCAAAGGAGCCTGTTTGCGTCTGGTTCCGCCTCTTTCTTCGGGTTTGTTGCTAGGTCCTGTACGATTGTCTCCAGGAGCACCGGATGCCGGGGCTTCGGCGACGCGTTTGCGGCTGCAGAGCGAGTCTCGGCGGCGCTGCTGCTCCAAAAAGCCGCGGTAGTCTGCCGAGGAGAGGGATTGGGATCTGGTCAGGAACTCAATCAGTGGGTCGTTGAAAGATTGCAGGAGGTTTTGGCGTGAGTCTGCTGGGAAAGAACAATCGGTGTCTGCGCAGGATATGTCCTTGTCCAAACAGGTCATCTCGGGTTCAGCAATTGTGGGCTTGTGCATGTCACAACTACCAGTTTCCTGACTCTGTAACACATCGGGCGAGTCTGTTGTTGCTGCTGTACCCTGGTCCGAATTGGCCTTGCGACAGGGCTTTCGTCGGCGCCTCAAGGATCCTCTACAAGAGGACGGAATAATAGCAGTGACCAAACTGGACGACACCTCATTCCCAGCATAAAATTGGCCGACATCGGGTGCATTGGGAACAGCATGTGTTTCTTCAATTATACTCTTTTCAGCGCCTCTTCTTTCTTCCTTTTCTTCTTCTTCTTCTGCCATCGTCACAATTGACTCTCCAGTTTTCTGAAACAAAGCGGAAAAGCCGATTGGTGATTTGCACTGATAATTGGAGTCATGCATGCTGAAAGAGGGAACATTGACAATCGATTTTGTAGTGTGCGAATAATATGTGGGAGGGATTTGGGGGCTCCAACCTCTTGGGGTTGAGCCAGCTGGGTCCTGGTCAGGTTTTATTCCCGACAAATATTGCGAGGAGGCCAGCTGGGGCTGAAGGTGCTGTTGGGGAGGTGGACAAGATTCGCCGTCGTAGTCGTCTTCGTTTGGAGGGAAATAAAATCCGTCCGAGGATTCAGAGGACGAGGGCACAACTAGGTGTGGCCAGCCATTTGCCAACTGGCCGCTAGTGGCTTTCTGAGCAATCGAGGTCTCCAATGCATCTTCCTGGCTAGCCAAGATAGGGCAAGTCTCCTCGGAGAGAGATGATTTATATGAAGGTGGGCTGTCCAGAGCTGTATGCATTTGAGACCCTGTTGGCTGTCCCTGTTGCTGTAGCTGCGACGGTAAATTGTGGGCACCGCACTTGGGGCGTGGTAAGCTTTTGGGCTCAGGTAAAGGGGTTTGGGAACTGATCCACCAGTTACGAACAAAGCGCCCATCGTCATCCTCTAGAAATTGATCTGGAATCATGCGGGTGTAGGTTTCGCCTTCAGAGTCACACATTTCGTAGCCCAGCACGCGAATGTTGTCCACGGCAGGATCTACCTCATCTTCGGAGACCAAGAGCAGAGTGTCGATTACCGGGGTAGATCCAGAAGAGGAGGACAATGATGATGATGATGATGGTGGTGGTGGTGGTGGAGAAGCAGATACATTTGAGTTTTGAGGTGCAATAGTTGAGGAAAAACATTGTTGTTGCATGGTATTTGCTGTAGCTTTTGGAATAATTTTTTCCGGTAACTTATTAAAGCCTTTTTGAGTAAAGTGGTTGTAGATGTTGTAAAGCTGGGTGCAAGTTAAGCAGACATTTTTCAGATCGACCAGCGTGAGGTACTTTGAGATGCCTTCGTGGGCTTCAACGGACATTGAGGCAAAAGTCAAGGCAACGTAAACAGAGTCGGGGCGGTTCTTTTTGGCACCAGACGCAACGACAGGGGTTGTTTTTGGTTCTGTTTTTGTCGTCATTGTATTGTCATTAATGTTAGCATCTACAGAGCAAGAGCATTTGGGACCTTCTTTACTTGAAACCTCTATAGTTGTATATCTTTCCTCAACTTTGTTGCTACTGTTTGTTGTTTTGTGTCCATGGTGCTGGGACTCCATACAACTGAAATGCGGCTCACGTTGATCTGTAGTTACCTCACTATAATTGGCACAGACAAAGGCCGAAAGATTATCTAGATTTAGACACATTAGTAAAAAAAAAAAAAATTAAAATAAATCGATTTGGGTATCACTTACCTGGTGGATGTTGTTGTAGCGGCTGCTGCATCTGGGTTAATGAATTGCTGTCATCAACAACAATGTCATTATAAGTATTTGCAATATTTGTTCTTGCCCAGTCATTCTCAAAATTTGTGTCCTTTAGATAGTCCAAATTGTCTACTTCAAAAAAGGCGTTACCGAGTCCTTGAGGCACGGCTACCAAGCGCTGTTCCTCCTCATTATTTCTATCATCTTTCAAAAGCGAGCCAGCGCTATAGTTTACGTCTTTCAGTTCCAAAGAAACATGTGTCTTATAGCCTTCACCGGTGCCTGCGTCATGTTCAGCTGTCTGCCCAGCTCCAGCCACGCTTCCTTGCCCCTGTTTGTCTCCGCGCTTATTCCTCCTTTTGCCTCCTCCTCCTCCTCTTCCTGCTACTCCTCTTTTTTTCTGGGCATTGTGGGTTTTGTTCCCTGCACCCTTCCGCTTTTTGTCTCGCTTGGTGCCACTATATATGTACAAAAAAAAAATGTTAGGCTTCTTTTTGTTTTTTTTTGTTTTTTTTACTACTTTACTAACCGGTATGACTTTTGAGATCTGTGGGATCTGTGAGACCTGTACGATTTATTTCCGTCCATGACGGTTCTTTCTGTGTGTGTGTGTGTGTGTGTGTGTATGTGTATATATTTAAAAAAAATAAATAAAAGGTGTGTGAAATAGATAAATATATCACCAATAGTAATATAAAAAAAAAAAAAAAAAAACAATTGAATAGATTATCGAATTAAGAGCTGTGAAAATAGGTAAATGATTGTGGAGGTTTTTCCTTCCCCTTTTTTTTCTTATTCCCTTGTAGCGATATGTATAGATTTAGTCTTTAGAAAGAAAAAAAGAAAAAAAAAATTGGGAAGAAAAGAAAAGAAAACAGATAGATATTGATAATAATTGATTATATTAAATTATTAATAGTATTAAAAAAAAAATTCCAACAAAGACTTTGTCAGGGTTATAAAATAATAATAAAAAAACGTCATTAATATAAAAAATATCTAAAATTACATGAATAAAAAAAATTAACAAATTAAATACAAAAGAAAACAAGAAAAAAAGAAAAAAAAAATATTAAAATTAAAATTAAAATAAAAGTTCGTTATCATTACTTTTTTGAAAAAAAAAAAAAAAAAAAATTAAAAAAGTGAAATTAACCTAGAATCATTGAGAATCCGTTTTATATGCTTGATGGATATTAGGGGGATAAATATTAGATGCAACAACAGATAAAGTCGAGGATGCGGAAGAAGATGAAGAAGACGAAGAATAGTCCTTATGAGAAGAAACCGAAGAAGCCGAAAATGTTGGCGATAATGGTGCAATTGAATGCGGCGGTGAGGCAATTGGCAAAGGTGCTGTCGAATGTACACTCATTAAGCCTCCAGAGTTGACTATTGCCGATGAACAAGTCTGGTGGGTTTGATAATCATTAGTATTATAATTGGGCAGTAAGGAAGGTTGTAAAGAAGACATGTTTACTCCTGACCGTTTATTGATAAACATTCCATTCTGCGTAATGCTACTAGAGTTGGAGTTGAGGGTGTTGTTATTGCTGCTTGTATACTTTGTATACGGTTTATTATATGGATCTTGAATGGTGATTCCTGGAGATAATTCGTTATTTACCAATGAATTTTGAGGAGAAATAGAGCGAAAGATTCTTGGGTTATTATTTTTGGGAGTAGGGCCGGACTGAATGGGGGTGCTAAAATTGTGGGTATTGTTTTTATAATTGCTTCTCCAAATGGGAGTAGAGGAGACTGGGGTTGATTCGTCCACCGAGAAAAAAAACTGTTCCGAAGTAAGGTTATCTGAATGGCTATCCTCAAAGTCTTGGTCGGACTTGGCAGTAGAAAGAGTTGTTGATTTGTTGGGGGTGCGTAGCGTGCTTGTTGGAGAAGCGATTGACTGGGTAATTGGGGTTGAGAGATTAGGGTTTGTTGTTACATCTGAGGAGTTGCTGATGGAGCTCTGCAAACTAAGGTTAGGAGTGCTAAATTCAGGGGCCAAAGAGTTGTCGTTGGGAGGAGGCAGTGGTGGGGTGATTGTTTTCTGTTCACCCAGAGACAAGCCGCTAGTGTCATCTTTAAAGGAGGGAGGGTGGTCATGAGTGGAAAACGAGGAATTGGATGAATATGTAGAAGAGTAAGAAGTGGTTCTGAATTCTTCTGCAGAGGTGTCGTAAGCGTTAGTTACATCGGAAAGTCTAAAAGCGTCTAATGCAAGCTGCTGCCCTTGTTTAGATAAATAGCCATTGGTATTAGCCAAGTCCTGAAGATGGTTCGGCTTGTTTGAAGAAGACAATTTAGAGTATTCGGAGGTAGCAAAGGAGTTGAAGTCGGACAGAGGCTGAGAATAATTAGATGCACTGGGTTTTGGGGAATTATTGGAATCAGGTAAGCAATGAGTACGTAGTCCACGCTCGACACTAGAAGCCACGTCAGAGAGATACTGAACCTGGTTAGCGTTCACAGCTTTTTGGTCTAAGGTAGCAAAATAATTGTGCCAAAGTTTCAAAACACCAACAACATCAAGGTTTCCGAGTAGTGAGACAATTACAGCCTCTAAGAAGTAGTGAGCGGAAATATAAATTTCTTGAGCCTGGCGGGTAAGGCCCAAAGCATATAAATAGGCGCAGGTAAAGTGGATCTGGTCAGGCTGTATTGGGGCTGTTGTTGTTGTTGTTGTTGGTTTTGCTGTTGAGGTAGTTTCAGTGCTGTTTGGGTCAAGTGGGGCAGCATTAGTGGTATTTGTAACGAGGGAATCTTTTATGTTCAAGCAAGACTTAAAAAGGGAAACAAGATCAGAAGTATCCGATGTAGAAGGTTGGTATGATTGTATTGTGGCATAAAGGAGAGCAGAAACAAGGTCTTTTGGTAAATCTTTAGAGACGCGGCTCAACGAAGAAGTTATAGTAGCATGAGAAATGGTATTTTCGACAAACAAAGAAAGGGTAGATTTGCGGAAGGCAGGGGTAAGGCCAGAAGCGGAAGATTTTGAGGAGGCTATGGAAGATTGGATAAGCTCTGAGACACCGGAGAGGCAAACAGTTGTATTAAACACACCGCCAAAGAGAGCGCAAAGGACGTATTGCTGGACGGATAATTGGTTAGGATTAAATTCGGGGACACTTTGGGCGGACATTTTTGAAAGATTTTTGAGGACTGAAGGAAACAAAGAGGATAAAGAGATTTTAACGGGGGTCATACATAGTGAGATAGGAGTGTCATTATTATTTTTTGTAGCAGCAGACGTGGAAGAAGAAGAAGAAGAAGATGATGATGATGATGACGACGATGATGAGGAAGAACCACCGGAACGAGGACTTTTAGTAATTGTGACTTGAGTGATTTCACCAACGGGAACATTTTGAAGATAGATGACGGGGGATTCGAGAATAGTGGAAAAGCCAGTATCTATTGGGGTAAGACTAAAAGGGAGGTGAAGTTTCTCAATCAAAGAGCCGCCGTCGAGGAGATTGTAAGAGAGGATTACACCTGAACTATTAACCAGCCAAGCGCGGCCCTTGTCGCTTTTGACGACAATTGATATGATGGGCAAGGAGGGTACGATTACGGACCTTGTAGTGACCTTTTTTGTGCGGACGTCGGAAATTAGGAGAGCTGAGCTAGAAATACGAATGACTTTACCACTTTTGCTCCATTGAAGGAAGTTAGCGCAGAGAGTAGGAGAGGAATGCTTAGAGGGGAGGGGGATTTCGCGGATTCTTTTACAGCTGTCGAATAGGTCGACAGTCCAGATGGTGAGTCTGTCGGAGCCATCTTTGAGAACGGCCAGGTTCTGAGCACTCATATCTTTAGAGCTATAGTGCCATGAGAGGGCGAGTATTTTTTTGGGGGAGCCGGTGGGGGGGTGGATTTGGTGAACGGGTCTGAGAAAGAGAGAGGAGGAGGAGGAGGAAGAGGAGGAGGAGGAGGAGGAGGAGCAGATGAGCTGGACAATGGAGATGTGGCCAGTTGCATAACCTATGGCGTAAATGCCCATACCGCAGGGGGCAGCGGCAATACTCGAGACAGTTCCAGGATGGTGAGATAAGGTTTGGATTATAAGATTAGTATTTTTTGCAACAGGAGAAGAGGAAGGAGAGGAAGTGGATGAATGTGGGGGGGTGTAAGTGGGGAAGATGTTTGAGCAATCGGGAGAGTTTGTAGTAGACAGTGATGGAGTGGAGGGCATTGAAGCGGAGGAGGAATGGCAGTTTGGTAGGATGAGGAGGGGAGTGAGAATGCCAGGAGAGCTAAGATCGAGACGTAAGAGGGTACCATCACGGGTTCCTAGTAGGGCGTATGGGGAAGAAGGTGGGAAAGAAGGTGAGGTGACATTTGTTGAATTAGAGGAGTTAGAAGAGGAAGAAGAAGAAGATGATGATGATGATGAAGATGACGAAGATGAAGACGACGACGAAGACGAAGACGAAGAATAAGGAGGTAGCGAAGGATTTCTTTTGTTATTACTGTAGTTACTGTTGCTATTATTGCTATTGTTATTAGAATTGCTTTTTAAACAAGTTGGAGATAATTCATCATGGTCATATGTCGCCCAGCAAGCAACCGAGATTTTATATGAGGAAGCAACGTTCCAAATACCGACAAGAGAAGGTCTTGACAGAGCAACAAGATCGAACTGGAAGACAGCGAGATTGTCTTTTGAGGGAGTACAAAGCAGGTAGTTTTTGAACGTAGAGAAGATGGAGATGCTGTGTAACGGGAACGAGAAAGAAACAGGATGTGCACTCAAGTCGGAGTTTGGGTAGATGAATATGGTATTTGTGTAGTAGATGAGCAGGTGGGGGCCGAGCAACTGAGTGGCCAGGCTCCAAGAGGCCTCCATTTTTAGAACAAAGGAATATATGTGATAATTATATAGATATACATAGATATATATATATATATATATATCTATATCTATATAGATCTAGAAGAATTACAAAGGAGTAAATGAAATAAATGAAAATGAGATTTTTTTTTTTTTATGAAAAAGAAAAAAAAAAAGAAGAGAAGAAATGTGGGAATTTAATTAATATTTATTTATTTATTAAAATATGTGGGTGGAAACAAGAGGTGTGTTTATTTTTATTTTTTAAAAAAAAAAAAAAAAAATAATAATTAATTAATTAAATAATTAATTAATTAATTATTTAATCATTGTCGTCATCATCGGAGTGCGATTCAGTTGAATACCATAGTAGAAAGGGAAAAAAAAAAAAAAAAAACCACAAAAAGAGACACAAAACTCACAAAGTCAGAAACACTCTGGAGTTTTCATATATATATATATATATTATTGTTTCTGAGCTTTAGCGAAAGTCCATGAGGTTTATAGTTTTAAAAGTACCGATGTTTTATATATAGTAATAATAATAATAATCGCGCTCGTGTCCAAAAAAAAAAAAACCGGTTGGTGTTGCATTTAGGGTTGTCTATTCTATAACATATAAAATATATTTATTAGATGCGTCTGATATGTTACAAAATAAATAAATAAAATAATTGTAATTGTAACATTTGAATTTTAAAAAAAAAAAAAAAAAAAAAAAAAAAAAAAATTCCAAAAAAATTTGCTGCAACATAGCCGTACATTCCAAACCCTAGCCCAGATAAGAGTCCCGTGACTAGATAAGAGTCGGGATTAACTGATTAGGGCATGGGTTAACCCACCGCACACAATCAGCTGAAAAAAAAAAAAAAAAAAAAGATTACGCAGGGCCGAGGCGGACCTATAAGAAACGCGCAAACGAATTTTTACATACATAAATATATTTATATATATAAATATATATAACTATCTATATATATATATATATATTATATATATATATATATATATTATATATATTATGGCTGCAAAGTGGGATAAATAAATAAAAGGGGGGAGGCAAGGATTATATACTCAAAAGTTTGGTCGGTTATTATTATTATTATTATTATAATATATATATATATATATATTTATGTCTCGCTATTAAAATCGAATTTTTTTTTATTTTTTTTTTATTTCTCTTCTTCTTATTCTTCTTCATCTTCTTCTTTTTATATTTATATTTATATATCTTTTTCTCCATCGTCGCCTGTCGCAATGAACTCAAATCCGCTCACTTTGGCGGATCCTCCCGCTCCCGCTCCCGCTCCCTCTAAACCTCCCAGAAAAAGACGCTCGGCTAACATCAAAAGGGAGCCTAGAGATCCAAAGTCAAAACGGCCCAAAGTTGAGTCGGTATCGCCTCTTTCCGATGATTCCATCTCTTATACACAATCATTCACTCCTATCTCCACTTCTCCCTCTTCCTCTTCTTCTTCATTATCAATATCAATACCTTCGATATCTACTCAGCAATCACAACTGCAACAGCAGCAGCAACAATCACCAACAACAACAACAACTACTACTACTACTACCCCCTTCCGACCCTCGGTTATTGGTGTTGCTCGCTCCATTTCTGCATGTCATCGTTGTCGCATGCGCAAAACAAGATGCGATCAAAAATTTCCTTCTTGTAACGCCTGCTTAAAAGCAGGTGTCGAATGTGTCGGTATTGATGCTGCCACCGGTAGAAAAATTCCCCGTAGTTACGTCTCTCATCTAGAAGATCGCGTTGCTATGCTTGAACGTCAACTTCAAGAACTTAAAGGGTCCTCTTCTCCTCAACAGTTACAACAACAACAACAACAACAGAATATCTCAGATGTAAACTATAATAATAGTAATAATAATACCAATAATATCAATAATAATACACATGATAATGCCATTCAAAGCAACTCTTTAGATGCGGCTCCATCTTCACAACCCACCAATTCCATAAACTTTCTTTTAAATGGTCCTGATAACAATAATCAAATGAGTTCAAAACAACAACAACAACAACAATCGCAACATCTGCAACAGTCGCAACAGCCACAACAGTCACAAAATCTACAACTTCCTCAACTGCCTCAATTACCTCAACTACCTCAACAACAAAAATCTCCGCAACAGCTTCAACAATCTGACACCATTTATACATCTGCTATTGCCTCGCCCCAAAATTCAAAAGTAATTTCCTCTGATAATACACTTCGGCAAAATAACAACTCATCCGATACTACTATCACTACTGCTACAGCTACTACTACTACTACTACTACTACTACTAATACTACTACCAATAATAATAATAATGTTCCAAATGGTAATAAAAAGGAATCAAAAGATGACTCCACCGGCGTCGAAGGTCTTATGTCTACCGTCAAAATGGTATCATCAAAAGCAGCAACTTCCGCCCCCTCTGCATTTTTGGGCTCATCCTCTGGTCTTTCTTTTGCTAGGCTATTGTTAACTGCCATCAAATTTAACGCAAATTCTAATGTTGATCATAATAATAATAATAATAATAATAATAATAATAATAATAATAATAATAATAATAA
>JAKTYK010000147.1:0-12957 GCA_030578655.1 Magnusiomyces starmeri
AAAAAAAAAAAAAAAAAAAAAAAAAAAAAAAAAAAAAAAAAAAAAAACATATTAATCTTTTGTTAGTTCAATATGTATATTTAAATGATACGGAGTTCACATACGTTCTTTAACTTGGTATATGTATCCTTTCCAAGAGTCTGGATAGCGTAATCAGATCGGTCAGGCATTGTGCTGAATGTACTTTTTTTAGAAGAAAAAAAAAAAAAATTAAGAATAATTTTTGGCAGAATTATATGGGGAAGAAAGAAAGAAAATGACAGAAGTCAAAGTTTCAGTGATGACGATACCGTTTTTATATTAAGAATTTCTGGTGGTGGTACTTTACTAAGAAGGATACGCGTCATGAACACGAAAAAAAAAAAAAATTAATAATAATAATAATAATAATAATTTATTTACACACCCAATTTAATCTATATACGACATAGTTGTTAAGATACAATTATTCCTTTTTGGATCTCTTAATTTCGGTTACTTTGGTGGTAGTATCGGTTGTGACACTAACACTCTCGCGGATATTATTAGTTTCGACACTAGAAGAGACGGCTTTTGGTGAATCGGTGGGTTTTGAGACATTGGAGCTGGTGGGGGGTTCTTGGGTAGTCACCAGACGATTGCTATTATCACCAGAAGACGAATAAGCTTTAGTAACTGCTGAGGGGAAAATAAGATAAAATACAATAGTGAAAATAAAACGAGCCGCCAGGTACAGCAGCATTACCAAAACGGTACCCGTGACACCAAACACAATAACTTCGGGACTCAGCATAGCGTCCAGTTTTTCGGGCCATGTGTTTTTGGCTCGTTCCTTTCGAATCCTCATGTCCTGTAGTTTCTTTTCTTTCAGTTGAGCGGACTTTTCTTGAGCCAGTGGTAATTTCCTTTTCAAGAACGAGTCCACGTTTCGTCCATTTTTGTTTGATTGTGCATCTCCTAAATCCGCCTCGTCTCGTTGTCCGTAAGAAGAAGGAAGATGTGACTTCCACTTATCTCTGTTGACAGGATCCTTGGTGAACCTTAGCAAGTCACTAATGATTGTATATTTTTCATAGGGGCCTGAGGAATGGTATGAAATCTCTGCTTTAAAAGTTGAGGTATAAATGATGGTAATAAAGGGAGAAGGTATGACATCCAAGGCTTTGCCAATAAGGACATCATTTGTTTTCAGCTGCTCAATGCGAGCTCTTTTGTCTTCAGGAAGGGGATCAAAGTTAATTCGAATGATTCGTTTCTGGGTATCCCAGTATTTCTCAACGGGTTCTTTAATGTTTTTTACGTTTGCCACAACCTCGACGGCCTCACACTTGTTTTTGAAAAACAAGCTGGTCTTGTTTAAATCTAACGGCGATGATGTCTGCAAGTACGGTAGAAATGTCCCCGATCTGCGGAAATAGCGTTGGAAGTGGGGCCAGACCATTCCGTCATCTGGGTTGTATATGAAATCGGAAGACCGTATGCCTGGTTGATTCACAAGCACCACGGCATCAGTGCCAGAACAATCGGTCAAAATGGAGTATAATTGATACTCGATTTCTCGCTGATTGAGTTGTGCTGATGATGCTGAGATATCGAGAGGATCCGAATACTGGATAGCATCTCGTAATTTTACAATTCTAATAGAAAATATTTGTACATATATATATATATATATATATATATATATATATATATATATATACATCCTAGTTAGTTTAAGAACAGGTTTAATAGACCAATGTTTCATAGAATAACGTACTCTTTATGATTACCAATGATTAAAGGATATGTTTTGAGAGGATAGTCCGTATCAGCGTCACTTAAAAAGTACTGGCTAAAAAGAGTGTTTTCAGTGTTCAACTCTGGAGACAAGGAGGCGGTAATTGGGTTCAAAAGAACAGCCAATGAAAGTGCCTGAAATAGTCGTATCATTATTGACAGTAACTAAAGACAAAGTTTGTAATTTAGTTTGATTGGATTTGAATTTGAAGTTTGGATTTGGGCTTATTTACAAGTTGGAAAGTGGAAGAATATGAAAAGAAGAAAATAATAATTAAAAAAAAAAAAAATTAATTAAATAAATAAATTAAATTGTCAGCCACACAACCATACACACATAATAATGATAATACCAAAAAAAACTGTATTTTATTAAGAATGATAATAATAATAGTAATAGTAACATATATATGAAAATAATTTACAAATGTTTTTCCTTCTGTGAGCTGAGTTCCTTTCTAATAGTGTCGGTGTCTATATATTTAACAGTCACTCGCTTGAGTCTAGGATCATGGGACAACAGCTCATGCTCAACAAACTTAGAAATTGTTACCGTTTGGCCGATGTTTGTAGTTGGAGAAGTCTTGAGCTCGACTTGGGTCACGTAGTTAGGTCCTGAAGACATTACCAGAATGTTATTCACGTCAAAATCATCAAGCTTCATTGTGCCTTTGGCGGCAGCCTTAGTAAGAGCAGTTCTAACGGCCTGAGTGTTTGAGTCAATGATCTCAGCAGGAACGGTTCTGCTGCTGTCGGCAAGTTCCAAGGCAGCAGCGTAGCCGTTGGTATATCCTGCCCGAATAATAACGCAGGACACCATTAGTCCGCCTAGTGCGTCGAGCCAGTTGAGACCAAAAAGATACGAGCTTCCAATAGTTACAACAGCAACAATGGATGTAAGAGAGTCAATGCGGTGATGCCATGCATTGGCAGCAAGAACCAAAGAGCCCGTGGAATGGGCGATCTTCATCGTGGCACGGTATAGCCATTCCTTGAGGGCCACGGAACCAATAGCCAGCCACAATGCATTGAGATCAACGCTTTGAGGTGGTGCAATGAGACCAGACTCCGCGTGAGAATGGCTGTGGGTATGGCTATGAGTAGCCGCTGCTGAGTCTGCAATTGGCTCGACAATAGAAGTCACATGAGAGTGAGAGTGACCGTGGCCAACAAACTGTACAATAAGATCAAGAAAGTAGTTGTCGCTGATGAGCTGTTGAAGAACGGAAATCAAGCTACCCCAGCCCATTGAGATACCAGCAAAAAAAAGCATTGCTGATACGCCGAGCGAGCCCAAAGTTTCGATTTTACCGTAGCCGTTGGGGAAGTCAGGGGTGGATGGTTTAGCAGCCACCGACACGGTTGCCAGAGTCAAAAAGTCAGAAATGAGATCAGACAAGGCATGGACAGAATCGGCCAAAAGAGCTTGGGAGTGGAATACAACACCACCAATACCCTTGCCAATAGCCATTGACAGGTTGGAAATCAAGCCAATCCAAGTGATACGAATGGCCGGGTTTTTGAGGCCACCATGTTCCTTGACAAAAATACTGTCAGCAGAAGAGTGAACATGGGAGTGTCCGAAAAGAGAGTGTGAATGGGAATGACCAGCATCGGCGGCAGAGCTTCCGTGGCTATGAGAATGTTCGTGGCCCTCACTGTGGATGTGTGAAGAAACTAAATCAGGGTTGCTCTCATGTTGGTGAGAATGGGAATGGGAATGGGAATGGGAATGGGAATGGGAATGAGAGTTAGAGTGGTCATCTGTGCAGACATGAGAGGATGAATCGCTTGCAAGGTTGTTGTTTGAAGAGTCAACCTCTACCTTGTCGTCAGAAGTCATTTTGGAGGCTGGCGAAGGAGATGAGTGAAAGGAACGAAAGGATCGTGTAATTGGAGAAAGGGGGACAGCGGATCGGGGGAACAAAGCGGTGGAGGACAAGGCGAAAAGTTGTTTTAAGCTTCTGGTGGCAGTAGTAGCGGTACCAGCTGTACAACCACGACTACTATTACTACCAATATCGGCATTACTACTACTGTTACTGTTACTGCTACTGCTACTGCTACTACTAATACTACTACTATTACTACTACTAGTATTACTATTACTACTACTGCTAATACTACTACTGTAGCTCCTGTTCATGCTCCTGCTCCTGCTCAGGCTCAGGCTCAGACTCCGGCTCCTGCTCCTGCTCCGGCTCCTGCTCCGGCTCCGGCTCCTACTACTGCTACAACTGCCACAACTGTTATTAATGATGGTGGTGATGATGATGGCGGCGGCGGGTTGACGATATGTGTTGCTAAGTTCCTTATTGGACTGGATCAGACTCATGTTCCGGTTCTTAGAGGCTAGTCTGCCGACAAAGAGCTCGCCGGTCGGCTCTCCGGACCAGCATTGGCCGGAGCGAGAGAATGTTGACGATAGAGTGCTTGTGGACAAAAGTCTAGAGCCGTCGGAAAGACCTTGTTGCAGCTTGCGGCAGCGACGGGCGGATGCCCATAGTGTTGGGGCATGTTGCAGACCATCACGAAAAGAGACGGACTGAAGCCAGAGTTTCCGTGAAGCCGTGCATCTTACTGAGCTTTTGTTGCTGGTTATTAGCTGGTGTTTGGGGACGAATGACATTGCGTGCAATAGATATATTCATCCAAAGATAGGTTTTATTGTTTGTGCAGAGTTACTAGACATATATATATATATATATATATATATGTATACTGTTAATGTTGTGGTTTATATATTTGCCTATCTAGCTATCACTCTGTCTGTCTGTCTGTGTCTCTCTATCTACTCTGCCGACGTCCCTGTAGAATCAATTGTATCAAACCTATATTGTTGATGTCAATATGGTGAGATCAGTCATTCAAGTTGGTAAGAAAAAAAAATTTTTTGAAAGGTTTTTTTTTTTTTTTTTTTTTTTTTTTAACAGAAAAAAAAAAAATAAAAAACCTCCGGTAAAACTCGGAAAGTTTGTGGGTACCGAGAACTGGGTAATAACAAAATTATGATGTGATTGTGCCAACAACAACAACAACAAAAAACCGAACTTTTCAGCATTTGCTCGTATGCAAAAACGAAAAAACGATTTGCTTTACTAAGCATTTCTACTATTGTTGTTGTATCCCGGTAAATGCATTTTCAATTATATTGTTGTTGAATACTAACAAATATATATATATATATATATAATCATTCAATCATTCAATCATTAAAAACTAATAAATTTACATTTATTCATCATCTAGTGCTAAATATATCACAGGTCCGCGTAGCTTCATCGTGTATTGGCCCATGAGAAACTCCATTATTATTGTCATCACCATCATGGCTACCATACGGCCCATAGACCCCATAAGTGGTCCCTTTAGACTTCAAGCTCGGCTCATCCCCCCATCTCAACGTTTTAGGTTCCGTGTCTTCCTTCTTCATCCCATTTTCTTGTTTATTCTCCCCCGCTGTTGCCTTCCAGTCCTTGTTCTCGTTGGCGTCGTCATGTAGTTTGGCTGCCTGCAACTCTTTGAATTCGTAGTATTTAGGGGATCCATTAAAAGACTTGGTGTCTTTCAATTCGCCAGAATCAACCTTGTAGTTGGTTTCTTCCACTTCTTTTAATGCAGCAACGTTTTGGAGCTTGGGCTGCTTCTCGGAATCTATTCCTTTGGCTGGATTTTCTTGATTCTCTCTCGCTTTGTAACCTCCGTGAAATTCGTGGTTTTCACAAGCTTTTGGAGATCCATCATCTTTTTGGTATTTGGAGACATCTTCATCTGTTGAAGCCTTCACAACCTCTGAGACTTCAAGGTCCTCCAATGTTTTTGAGGCCTCTGTAATTTTTACAACTTCTAATGCCTTTGGAACCTCTGGGGCCTCTGGAGCCTTAGCAATGTCTTGAATTTCTTCTAGAGCGTCTTTCAAAGCCTTTCCAGAAACATCACCGGGAGTTTTTTCTTCAACCTCATCTTCACTTTTCTTTTTATCTTTCTCTTTATCTCTCTCTTCACCTTTGTCTTCATCTATCTCTTCATCCATCTCTTCATCTTTCTCTTCATCCATCTCTTCAACTTTCTCTTTATTATTCCCTTTATCCTTCTCTTCATCTATCTCTTCATCTATCTCTTCATCTTTCTCTTCAATTTTCTCTCCAACTTTCTCTTCATACTTCTCATCTTTCTCTTCATCTTTCTCTTCATCTATTTCTTCATCTTTCTCTTCAATTTTCTCCTCATTATTCTCTTCAACTTTCTCTTCATCTTTCTCTTCATCTTTCTCTTCATCTTTCTCTTCATCTTTCTCTTCAACACTCTTTCCAGCTCCCTCTCCAACTTTCTCTCCAATTTCCCCTTGAGTTTCTTGGGGCCTTGAAGCTTCCGGTGTATGCTGAACATTCTGTGGTTCGTAAAGTTCTAGTGCTTTTTTAGCTTTCTGATCCTCTGATACGTTTTGCACTTCATGTGAAGCTTGTGTTTCTCGAGTTTCTAAAGAGGGTTGCAACAAATCGGGTACTTTTTGGACTTGTTTCGTTCTCCGAGCTTCCATAATTCTTGCGTCTTTATTTTTAACCCCGTCAATTTCCTTTATGTTGGAAATCCCCTCAGCTGTTGGCACATTCTCCTCCACCTCCTGTTCAATTTTCTTCCTTCTTCTCCTCTTTTGCTTCTCCATGCCGTCAAAGCCTTCATCATTCTCATCATTCAATGCAATCACCCTCTCACTCAACTTGGCGTTCATTCTCGTTCTTGTTTTAGGTTTCGTCTTCATTTTGGTCTTGGCCTTCAGTTTTGTTTTAGGTCTGGCTTTTGTTTTCGGTTGTATTTGAGATTCAAGTGGAGATGCAGATTCCGACCTTGTGTTACACACGTCGTTGTCCTTTTTTTTGTTTCCATTATCATCATCAACCTCCATCACTTCATTAGATTTTTTCAATTTTCCATTGGTCTCTTTTGATATTCTTGACCCGTTTGTTTTGACTAAACCATATGACCCTTTCATTTCATTACGGGTCCTCGCGCCATCTCTTACATTTTCAAGCTCCCCAGGCTGGTCAATTTCCATTGGTTCCACAGAATCCACATTCTCCGAAAATTTAGCCCCTGAGACGGATTTCCTTAATGGTTTGGCATTCATCCCATTGCTCTTCTGTGTTATCTCATCAATAGCATCGACCAATATTTCGCGCTCCGAGTCCAAAAGAATAATTCCACCCTCAATCTTACGCAAATGGAATTTCATTTCATCCAATGAAATCCTTCCCCCATCTATATCAATAAAAACAATGTCGTGCAGGTATGTTTGATACTTTTTAATGTATTGGCAAATTAAAAGTAAACTGCTCAACTCATCGGGCCGTATAGGTAGTCGGTTTGCCCTCCATACCCATTGAGTAAACTCGTCACTAATCGGCCGCGTGGGCTTGTTTGTTTTAAAAGAAATCTCAAGACCAGAGACTTGTAGTTTGCTAAATGTAGGAATATCTTTTCCCTCCTGGGTATAATATTGTTTGCAAAGTGGACATTGAAAATTGCCTTCATCAATAGCAATGTCATTCCCTATGTACCCCCGGCTGTAAAGACAATCTTTGTGGTACCATTCTTGACAACAAGTGCACTTCACCATGGTGTCTGAGCCTCTTGTACGGCAAAAACAAACAATAAAACTGGACAATTCCGAGGAACCGGTCGTTAAGTTAGAGTCATGGTGGTTTGACTGAAATCTATCTTGAAGGCTGAAAGAGTTGCTGCAGTAAAACTCAATAGCTGGAACAAGTATTGACATGGGGCATGCATCATCAAGATTAAACAGCTTTTTCCCCCTGATATACCAGCCATCAACCTTTGATAAATGACTCTCAAGCTTTACCAAAGATGCTTCCCCACCATTATTTGACTTGGCCTCTAATAATGCTCGGACAACTTCACTATAGACTGGACGATTATGAATAGATGACGATTTGCACTTCTTTTCAAGTGCCTCAATAACCTGTAATTCAGTCAAATCTTCGTCAATATCCATGTGTGAATGTCCTCCTGTGCGACTAGGAGTGTCAATAATTTTAGGATACACTGGTGCACTTTTATTTTGACTCGGGTTGAAGTGAGTGTCCGGTTCAGAAATCTCAGCATCAATAGAACTTCTGGGAGTAATTATAGATTTTGAGTTCTTTTTCAAAAGAGCCTCGATCGTGTTGGGTGTAGTATGCTGTTGGGTACTCAAAGGCGGTTCAATAATGTGTTGAATACTAAAAGGCATTCCTTGGGTTTCAGAATGTGTTGCTGTTGTTGTTGTTGTAGAAATTGGTGTTTGAGGTAACTGTCCTAAAGCGTTTGTCTCATATGCTTTATTAGCGTGCTCGTCCCAAGATGTAGCTGAACCTATCTCGGAAATCAACTTATCTAGAGGAGGTAATGGTATATTAAGATCAATTCCTTCCTTGTATAAATCAAATATTGTATTTTTGATTTCGGATTTAAGTCCGCTCTTGCTAACATTATTAACCCGACTAACCCAGTCTTCGACTTTGATCAACTGCTCTAAATTTTGATGAGAAACACCCAGGCGAGCGCCGAGTGTTAAAATTTTGGTAATCTCAAAAGACGATTTTTTATTGTTAATACAGTTGCGTGCCGATTGTTCAACGGCATCAAAAAAGGCCTGAAGCTCATCTGCCCAGAATTCAATCTGCAAAGTTTCTTCACTAATGAATGGTAATTTATGCAGACCATTTGCCAATTGCTCAAGAAACTCCAATCTTTGGAATGAGTTTAATCGGCTTTCTGAGCGTTGATTATAGCATTCTGTGGGCTCAGTAAACTCATTAAGAAGCATGTGGGCCTGCTTCACCCATTGGTCTGCCTGGGCAATAAACTTCTCCAAGTTGGAGATATCGGGTAACTGTGTAACAAAGGCGCGGCTTTCATTTAAAAACTCTTTAAGAATTTCAAGTTTGGGTTTTGGGCTTTGCTTGAGGTACTCCAAATATTTATTTCGCCATTGGTCGACATTTTCAGTCGAAATGCTCCTTTTACGAGCAAATGATTCAAGAATCTTGTGGTCTATTCGAATCACAAATGTAAAGTCGCTGGTATTAACGCGATCACCAACCAGTAAGAATTCGTCAATTGTAAGAATAGTTTGTGTTTTAGCGTTAACTATGCGAGAAAGGTAACAATATTGGCTAGAGGCCGTGCTAATATAAGCAAAGTCATTTAAATCGTGCTTTTCAGATGCAATGTACATGTTGGGGTATCTAGACAAAAGTTTTTGTCTTTTGTTAAGCTCTTCATTTGCAATGTCATATAATTTGGGCATTATTCTAATGAATTGGTGTTTAGTTAGTAAAAAAAAAAAAAAAAAAAAAAAATAGATGAATATATAAGAAAAAAGAAAAAAAAAATAAATACGAACATTTTAGAAAGATCTTCTCGTTTGTCTTGTAGCGCCATGATGATCATTTTTTCAAGACAGAAAGGAGGTCGGAGTTTCAATTGACTATAAGCCTTGAAACTTTCGATACCATAATCTAGCCAATCATTAGTTGGAAGTACATGGACAGATTCAATAAGATTGAATCCATGATTAAAATGACAAGAATAAGATTTAGGGAAATTGATTACAATTTGTCCAGGTCGTTGATCAACGGCATAGCACTTGATTCCATGGGCCTTGAGAGTCTCGGGACTAATCATCTTGTTGAATTCAAATAGTAATGAGGGATTCTGTTCAACTTCGTTTTTCCCTATAATTGAAATCAAAAGATCTTGCAACTTTTCAAAGTCTTCCTCGGGAACAGTATACCAAGTACGAGAGCTACCGAAATGTTGGTAGGAAAAAATATAGGAATACAGGTCAGAGTAACTCCAACATCTAGACGCAAACAGCATACCAATATGTAGCCATGGCTGAACTAGAGATAAAGCAGGAATGTCGACATATCTAAGAAATGAATTATCTTGAAACGGCAGAGCATTGAAGTTCCAGGGCTCGTTTATTTGGGAATTGTGAACGTCGCGTTCAGATTGAGGAAAGGGAGATCCGTGTATTGAAGTGTGAATATCAGAGCCGTACTCAACTTCGAGGGTACGTTTGTCTAGCAAGTTTTTCCAAAACTCATTTTCTATAACTTCTTCGGAAATAGAATTGGTGCTAATTACATTTTTGCACTTGAAATAAACCTCATAAAATCTATCAGCTTTTCGTTGAAACTGTCTGAGGTTATATGTAGGCGACTCGTTATATGAATAATCCGAGTCTTCCAAAGGCTCAACCAATCTATTATTAGATATACTAGATCGTTTAATATCATCCCAGCTGACACCTTCGTATCGAATCAATGGATTACTCGAGCAAGTTAAAATGGGATATTGAGAGTCATCATTTTTAAGGGCAGCTTCTTTGTATTTTGTGGCAACCATATCCGCCTCTTCTTTGGGGCTGCTCAAAACCTCACGTTGAGGGTTTGTAGGGTCATGTATATCATCAAATATAAAAAGCTTCATAACGTTTCCATTGGGAAGCTTAAAGGTTTTAAGTTTCCCATTTTCAGGAAAAGCCTGGTTAAAATGCTTAGAACCGTTTTTGTGATTTACGGTGCGAAATCTGCTATAAATGGTATCTTGGTAATCACGAACAATATTGGCGATATTTGTATCTTTAGATTCCGGCAATTCACCAGGAAGAATGTTCATTACACTTGTGAAATTATTCATGTCAAAGTCATCATTGAGAATCAAAAAGCTCTCAAGAAATACACCATTGTTTGTTGTTTCAATAGACGTATCGCTAGAAACAGGATTCAGCACACCAGCTTGTTTTAAAAAGTCGTCGTATGGGGCTACAAACTTTTGATATGCTGATTTGAGAGATGTTGATAACGAAGTCATTATTTTCCCATTATAGCCCAATTCACGACCAATTTGTGCCCACATTTTTTTACGGCAAACAGGCACAAATCCTCCTCGTAACCGGACACATAAATGCAAGTGAAACAAGTCAAGAGTTCGTTTGTCAATCATAGGTATTTTACCGATTGCTGTCCCATTCATTTTATGAAAATAATGAAGATTTGCTACAAAATGAATCCTAGATAAAAACCCACCTAGTTCTGAATTGAGATGTTGACGTCGAGCTTTAAACCAAAACATCTAAAAGGAAAATAAAAATAACAAAGATTAAGAATGAAGTTAGATTTAAAAAAAAAAAAAAAAAAAAAAAAAAAAAAAAAAAAAAAAAAAAAAAAAAAAAAACATATATATGTATAAATATAAACAAAAATCGTATTAATAAATAACTTACCTCGGTATCTAATGAAAACGTAGGGTTATATGAAGAAGGAGGAATGATTTTAACCATTCCAAACTTTTTACCGATATGGGCTATTTTACTTATATAACTTAAAGGATCGGCAAATTCAGATTCGTCGGGAGAAAGGACAGGGACTTCTTCAAGTGAAAAGACTCTGCTAAACTTTGGGGGTGGCTCAACAAAACCGGCGGGTTTAGGGATATTGGACATGTCTAAGGGAGGGTTTGCTCTACTTCGTAATTGGGGATAGAGATAATGAGTATGAATGCCCTGTTGCAGAGCACTGGGGGAGTTCATGTTAAACGAATGATCTTTTGTGTAGTGATTTGGTTTTGATTGAGTTGATGTGGGTGTGGGGTTTAGAGGCTTCCGAGAGACTTTTGAAGGAGTTGAGGAAGGAATTGGGGAAGGAATTGAGACTGGAGATGATGCTTGGGCAATAGGTTTGTTGCGACGTTCATATTTGCGTTTTTGTGAGGAGGGTGGGTTGGAAGACTGATTAGGCTGCGGCTGAGAGTGTGACTGGGGTTGTGCTTGTTCTTGTTTTAGTTTTTGTTTTTGTTTTTGTTTTTCTTCATGTTCTTGTTCTTGTTCTTGTTCATGCTCGGATTTGTGTTCTTGTTGCCGTGAGTCAGGTTGCTGTTGTTTTTGGGAGGATAAATTTTTAGATCGTCGAGTAGAACGTGAGGATGCAGTTGGATTGGTAGATTTAGGAGGAGAGACGATTTGATATTTTCTATGGGGTTCGTTAGGTGAAGAAGTGGTTGACCTCCGCTTGTGTCTTGTTGTTAGAAGGGTGGCCGCAGAAGCGGGTGTAATTGGCTTTATGAAAGGATCGGGGCGCTGATAAGAGCCTGAGAAATGGCCTTTATTAATAAAAGCTTGGATGGGAGGTATAGAAGGTTGTGCGATATTAGTGGAAGAATCCAAAAGGGTAGCATCTTTATCGGCAGTCATTGAGGAGGAGACAGGAAAGGTAGGGGATGGGGTATGTGTATTTGGATTTGGATTTTCGTCAATATTGTTGTTTGAAATAGGAGATGTAGAAGACGATAGAGAAATTGAAGAAGACGAAGAGGGTTCGGAAGTGGATAAATTGGTTGATTTTTTCACATTTACAGCAGTGAACCCCATTGTGATATTGATGTGTACATTTAAAAAGTAGCTATATGTGATTATGAAAAAACATCAATATATATGTATATATATATATATATATAAATATTTAATATGAGAAAAAAAATTTTTTTTTTGTCTTATTTAAAAGAAAAAGTATATAATATTATAATCAAAGGGGGAAGTAGAACGAGAGAAATAAATAAATATAAAGGAAGCCTGAGTGAGAAATTTAAAGAAAAAGAAATCAGGAAAGAGAAAGATTTGTATGTATAATAGTTTGGTAAGTTTGTTAGAGAATAAAAAAGGAAACTAGAAAAAAATTAAAAATAAAAATAAAAATAAAAATTTTTGAGAGATATTTCAGAAAAATAAAAATAAAAATAAAGATTGTACGAACACACAAGTACGAGAGGATAAAAAGAAAATAAAAAATATAAATCAAGAGAAAAAAATATATAAAGCGAAATATAATAAAATTGAAAACTCAACTTTAGAAAAGGTTAATAATAATAATAATAATACTAATATGAAAATTAATGATAATAACAAAAAATACAAAATTCAGTTTGGAACAGTATTTAGATGAATGGTTGAAATATCCACTGATCCTGCTAAATTAGGGGATGTATGTGGTTGGAGATATATTTTTTATTAAATATAGGAGATACAAGATGATATATTTAAAAAAGAGCGCTACGCTACATTTGTAGATGTAGAAAAAGGGAGAAAAAAAAAAAAAAAAAAAAAAAAAAAAAAAAAAAAAAAAAAAAAAAAAAAAA
>JAKTYK010000148.1:0-12929 GCA_030578655.1 Magnusiomyces starmeri
TTTTTTTTTTTTTTTTTTTTTTTTTTTTTTTTTTTTTTTTTTTTTTTTTTTTTTTCTTGCAATTCAAGAAATTTCGTACATATGGAAATAAATTATTGACATTTAACATATTAATAATGATAATTAATAAAACCAATAGCAATACTCTAAAAAAAAGTCTATTTCCACTTCCAAATCGTTTATAGATCAATATGTTCCTTTCCAAGTCCCCACATACAACCGTCCCAACACCATTATGGAACGGGGTGAAGGCTCATTTCTTTATGATACAGAAGGAAAGCAGTATATTGATTTGACTGCGGGCATTGCAGTCAACTCTCTTGGCCATTGCCATCCTGCTGTCACTTATGCCCTCATGAAGCAAGCTCCTGTACTTGTCCATTCCTCAAATATGTACTACAACAAATTCGCTCCAGTTTTGTCAGAAAAACTTGTCAAGGCTACCATTGAGTCTGGTGGTATGGCTAATGCTACAGCCGTTTTTATTTCAAACTCTGGCACTGAGTCTAATGAAGCTGCTCTCAAATTTGCTCGCAAATATGGCAAGTCCGTCAGCCAGAACCCAGAGAACTCAACTAAAACAGGTTTAGTTTCATTCAAGGGCGCTTTCCATGGACGCACTTTTGGTTCTTTATCCATGACACCCAATCCCAAATACCAAACTCCGTTTTTACCTCTTCTTCCAGATGTCACTTATGGAGAATTTAATGATATCAAGAATCTTGATACCTTGATCACTAAAGATACTGCAGGTGTCATTGTTGAGCCTATTCAAGGCGAGGGTGGAATTAATGTTGCTACCCCTGAGTTTTTGGCCGCTCTTCGCAAACGTTGCGACGAAGTTGATGCTATCTTGATCTTTGATGAAATTCAATGCGGTCTGTCTCGTACGGGTAAGCTCTGGGCCCATTCCCATTATGGCCCTGAGGCTCATCCTGATATCATTACTTCAGCAAAGGCTCTTGGTAATGGTTTCCCCATCGGTGCTGTTATTGTTAACCAAAAGGTCAATGATGTTATTAAAGTTGGTGATCATGGTACAACTTATGGTGGAAATCCACTTGCCACTTGTATCGCAATTGAAGTTTTGAAAGAACTAAACTCTAAGGCCATTTACGAAACTGTTCAAGCTCGCGCTCGTTTGATTGAATCTAAACTTGACCAAATGATTGCTGATTTTCCTAACTTGGTTGAATCTCGTCGTGGTATGGGTCTCATACAAGGTCTTCAACTTAAGATTGATCCTTCCCATATCATTTCTAGAGCTCATGAAAAAGGTGTCTTGGTGCTTTCTTGTGGTAATAAAACTCTTCGTTTCGTTCCACCCCTTAATATTCCTCGCAACACTCTCACCTCTGCATTAAATACTATTAAAAGTGTTATGAAAGAGATTACTGATGAAGCTGAGGGTCGTTAAGTATCTATTAGACATCAATCAACTAATAGTAATAATAATAGTAGATTTATAAATTTTAATGTTTTAATATTTCCTATATATACAATTAATATATGCTATACTTCAATTTTTATTTCTATTTTGTCAACACAACTTTTTTTTTTTTTATTTTTTTTTTTATAAAGCAATAGAGCTTTTCCCACCTTTATTTTTCTTCTTTTTCTTCTTTTTCCCATTTCTATCTTCGTCTTCGTTATCGTCATATCTGACGCCTCTAACACGCTTAATTCCAATGGAATTGCTGCCTGATGCCAATCTTTCTCTTTCCTTCTTTTTTAGTCTCTTCTTACTCCGAGCTTCCAACTTCTTTGCCGCAAATTCAGCAGGATTAGTAACAGCTTCAACAGCACGCTGCCGTCTGCGTTCTGCTCTTAAATTTAACACTTGCTGTCGAACTTTAGAAAACTCGTTCATATACTCAGTAGTGCCAATTTTCTCGCGAAGCATTTCAACTGCCTCCTGACACAAAGTCTGAATCTGATATACTTGTTTGGATTTCGTATTGTCACCATTTTCTGATCCACTGGGTGCAGAAGTGATAAGACCTTCAATGTATGGGTACAGTCCATATATAATACCTGTAGATAACTGTGTTACTCTAGGTGCAGGTGCTGTAGATATAACCGAAGCAAAAAATTGAATAATGCACTTTTTGGATTCAAACAAGTTGAACGATCGTTTTTCTGTACGCAAAATTAACGAAAGCCGGTCAATAAGCCATCTTAACGCAGATTTATCTTCGTTATTGAAAACAGTATTGTCTTCAGATGTAGTGGTTTGAATTCGAGTATATGTAATGTTGTTGGATTCAAATTCTTGAGCAATAAAGACTAAATTTTTGGCAATTTGAAGAGACAAATCACTAGATATGTCAGGGGTATTCAACTGGAGCAACAACTTTTGTGTGATAGAAATATAACTTAACTTAGAATCACCTTCCTCTTTCTCCTCTTTTTCGACATATGATTCTACCGAAATAAAGCTCTTGACAGCTGGGTATTTATCTGATTCTTGTTGAATAGCACCCAACAAGCACCCCACAAGTTTGCAGGATGATAACCGGATCCAAGCATGTGGGTAAATCAATACATTCTCTAATAAATTCCATCTTTCAGCCCAGCTTGCAGAGTATGCCAATTTGGGTTCTAAGTCAATAATCTTTGCAAATAACTGTAAAGCAAAATAAACTAACCCCCATTCAATAGGTGGTTCGTTCGTAGATCCTTCCTTGGGGAATGGGCTAACATAATCATCATCGTCATCTTCAGAATTGGCTTCATTCTCAGCAGTGTTCTTAGAAATATCAGCAAGAGCTAAAATTTCCGAAATACGACTTTGGGCTAAAGGAATCAACTTGGGATTTTTGCTTACACCAAGCACGTCAAAGTATAAGCCGGCCACTTGTAATCCACCTCTTAACAATAGTTCATTCGAAAGAGGTGTTTTTAGCCAGGCAATACAATATTTATCAATTATTTCAAGCTCAGATGTGCCAGCCCTTTCGAGTAACTGTTTAATAAGTACTGCTGCAGATTCGCGTGCTGTTGGTGAATCATCATTAATCAAAACAAGGACTAATGCAACAAAAAACGAAGTTGTTACATCTTCCAAGTGAGTGTCATCAATATGTAAAATCAAAGAATGAATTAATTCCATAACAGAAAGACGACCATCGATACCCTTGTACTGTAAATTATCCACAAGAAACTTAAATTGCTGGCGAATTCTCTGTTTACCTTGAGGATACTCGGTAATAAATTCGAGATAAGTACTACGGCATACATCCCGGGTAGTCTTGGTTTGGTTTGTTACCATCACAGCTGCAATCTTATCCATAACGTCGTACACTTCGGGTATTAAAATTGCTCTATTAATGACTGCGCGCACAAACGAAAAGGTTGTGTTGTAACGTTCAGGTTCCTCAATATCTGGTCGGATGCGTTCCAAAATGTATGCAACTGCAGGTTCTGGGACGGTTATAGAATCTCTGTGAGTTAGCACAGCAGCCATGAATTGAAGTCCGGATTGACAAAGCTCCGTATTGGTTGATGGTGAATTTCTAATAATTTCAATAACTTGCGGGATGTATTCCTTGGTGATTAAATCGTCATCAATACAGTCCTTTGTTACCTTGTGTCGTAAAATAACCACAATAAACTTAAGTGCAGCAATTTGAACGTCTTCAAACTTTGATTTGAGTTGAGCACTTAGCATTGGAATAAATGCAGAAATATTTTCAGTGGTGAGAAGTTCTGGGTGACGATTCAAAACTCGACGAATCATTTCAAAAACAAATTTAATAATCAAATGCAAATTGTCGGTATAGAAATGCTTGGGCTTTTTCCCTCCACCAAATACACTTCTATGCTCTTGTCGCTGCATCTGTTTGCTAGTTAATGGAGTGGTGGCTTTACCAAGATCGACACGAAAGTGATCATTCTCATAATAGGATTGCTCTACCAATGCATCATTTTCATCAATTTCTCTTTGTGCTTTTAATGCCTCCTCTTCTTCTTTTTCAAGATCTTGAGTCATCTGATACAATTCATAAGCCAGAACCAAAACTTGTCTTGAACCAGATTCTTCATTTTGGTTAAGACCGAGACCATATCTTCTTAATAACTCTTCCACCTTCCGCTCACTTTGAACATTAAGTTTTTCGTATAACAAAATTGACCGTACAGGATCTAGTAATTTACCAAATTGACTGAGAGAAATATTTGAGGCCAAAATTTCACCTGTTTCAAAACTTTTTTGTTTCTTAACTTCCATAAGTTTACTTCGATAATCTTCTGCTTCTTTGTCTAATCCTGTGACGCCAAAAATGTCCTCCATCATTATTCCTGGGATTAGATCAACGCAATTATCAAGGTCACCATGCTTCAAAGTGGGAGAAAGTTCGGAAAGAAGATTATGAATGGTAAAGCCTAGAATATGTAAATATGCACCACGACGAAGAGCGGTGCGAAGCTCACGTACTAGAAATGGGAAATATTTGGCACCAAGTAATTTCGTTACCTCACGAAGAACTTTACGAACCTTAACACGTAAAGATTCCGAACGGGACCGGAGCACTTGACAAGCGTTTGTCAAAACGCCTGAGAGTTTGGTTTCAAACATTTTAGTCGGGAGAGCCTTCAAAAATTTAATAATTGGCGTGAGAATACCAATACGCTCGCGCAAATAATCTTCATTGGTTGTAGAAATGCATTTTTGGAGAATTGGAATGACTTCAATAGCAATAAACTGTGTAAGATCTTCTTCCGACGGAATGTTTTCTGCTAGCAATATAGCACAAGAAGATTTATTTGGATTTGGATTTTCTGATTTACCAAATGCATCAGCAACGGCGTTAATAAGTTTTGTGTTTACAATCATATTCATAGGTTTGGTGTGTAAGAATGAAATATATCGCCTAGTAACATCCTTATATTCATCCCAACTCAAATGACGACACAACTCTGAAATAGTACGAATAGCTATAGTAGTTACAGGATGATTAGGCTCGCGCGAATATTCAATATAATGTTCAGTGATTGGAAGTAAATAGTTTGCAATACTATTGTCTGAAAGCTTCATCTGTCTTGCAGTAGTTTCCAGTTGTTCAAGAGCCTTTTGACGTGATGGAATATGGACACTGACAATATTTCTGAAAAAGTTGTTGGTCTTAGCATGTGATGACAATGAAAAATCTTCTGCATCTTCATCAATTTTTTGATCTTCTAGTGGCTCGTCATTATTATCTCCCAATAACATCTTCATATCATCTAAGCCAGTATACCATACGCTGCCTTTAACGATATGACCAAGAACATTTATGTACCAATGCCTAATAAGCTCATCAATAATTAATAGTCCCGATCTAATTTGCGGAAGGACAATTAACTCAAGTAAGTCGATGTAAGGTCTAGCTTCAGAAACAGATTGTTTAGCTGAAAAACAGTCGACGAATCTTCGTAAGGAATAAGCAGATCCTTCTCTCGTTGAAAGCTCGTCAGGATCTTGAATATAATACAGAAAGTTATAGAGCAACGGTTTCCACTCCAAATCATTAATATCTGTATAAATAACTTCATTAATTTCCTTGAAACCATCAAGGCGTGCTTGATAATCTGGAACACCCATACGATCAGAAGAATAAGCATTAAGAGTAGAAACAAGCCTTCCAACACGTTCAAACTCAGGGACTCTGAAACCAAAAACAGTGTAAAGTTTGCACAAACTTCGGCGAGGATAAACGTCCGAAAATTCCAAGAACAGTTTAGCGAGACCATTATAAGCATCAACAATTGTTGAGGTCGGAACTTCTTTATTTGCAAGAATTGATGAAAGTGATTCAAGCATATCCCCCTTAACAGTAAGAGAGATCTTTGAGGTAGGCTTGTCCATTGCTGCAAGACAAACGTGAATAAGTTTATCACGAACATCCTTGTCGGTAACAAATCCGGCCGTAGTAAGCTTGACGAGTAGTGACGATTCTTTCTTCAAAATATAAGGAGGTGTAGATTCTCTATTAAAAAGAGAAGGTAAGCTAGCAAGAACGACGGGCACAGAAACATCAACGAGACTTTTCCAAAAAGTGCTCTTATGCTTTTGGAAGTCCAAAATGCTTGTAACCGCATCAATGACAACCTCAACAACCTTATCACCAATAGTTTCAAATTTAATACAAGAAACGAATTGATAAAACATGGCAGAGTCATCTTGTGCAAGTAAATTCCAGTATCTAGCTGATTTGGAAAGTAATAACAAGAAACGCATAAAAACAGTTGGGAATTTTAAGGTGTTGAAATAAAGGTTGTTCAGATTTGGTGAAAAAACATACTTATAAAGAGTATTAAAGTATGACTTCAAATCCAAAGATTCATCGTTATCAAACGTTTCAAAAAGCAAAGTTAGACATTTGATACTTGTTTGCATAATGGTTTTCAGTGCTGTTGCCTCACGTGTATCTTTTTTACTTTCAACAGCTGAATTAGAGGCTTGAATGTTATATTGAGATAGATAAAAGCATTGCATGAGTGCCTCAAGAATAATATCAATAGCTGATTTAACATGGTTTCGCAAATCTCTTAGCATATCTTCAAGCATACTAAGAAACCCCATGTGACGGCGTAATTCTTTCAATGAAAATTGCGTATTTTTGAGTTTTACACACAACTTTTCGTCAAAGGGAATAATTTCATCCGAAGAAACTTTATCGATAGAGGAAGAGAAAAATCCTTTTGAGTTGATACGATCAGTAGCAAGAAGTACAAATTCGCGAATAAATTCTGCAGGAACGGCATTTAAACTTTGAATAACAGCTGAACGTCTACCTTCTTTGGCAATTTGAGATCTACCAAACAAAAGTCTTATAACCAAAGGGAAAAGAACATGTTGTTCATCTGGGTGAACAGCATTATCGCCTGTAGTCCTGAATAAATAATGCAATTCATCGCGGAAACGCACATTATCAAGAAGCCAATCAAGATTTTCAAAATATTTTTGAATAATCGGGTTGTTGTATGTAGCGATACATTTCAGAGCTCGCTTTTGAATATGGACTTGACCATGACTAAGCAAGTATAAGTAACGGTTATAAAGATCTTCCGACTGTTTGAGCTTTTGAGGGTTCTTAAAGTTGGAAAATATTTCTAATAAAATATCTCGTTCTTTCATGGACCAAGAATCCACCATAGTAGAATGAATTGTCGTGTTTGTATCATCTCCAGATTTTGTTTCATCTTCACCCAAATTTTTGTCTTCCATATCATCATCGTCATCTTCCTCAAGTACATAAGGAATTAAATCTTCAGCATGCTCTTCTGCTAACCAAGAAGACTGTACCAATGCTTGTAAAGTCATAAATCTTCTGTTTGATGGGATGTTTGGTTTTTGAATTGATTTCTGAATCAACAATGTTTGGAAGTTTGAAAGGTTATCATTATATATAATAACGCTTGTCAGGCAACTCTTAGTTATTTTTCTAGTAGTTGAGCAGCCAATGTAGTTCAAAGTTGTAGGTGAAATCAAATTTAAATCCTCATCATCAGGAATTGGTACAGACTCCAATATAGAAAATGATTCCAATGGTTTATTTTCAGACTTGTAGCTTATCCAATTAAAGAATAACTTCCATGTGAGATCAGGTTCACGTTCAGCAACTTTGGATATGGCATTCATAGCTCCATCAGTCATAGGTTTAAATTTAGCATATAAAAGGCCGAATAAAAAATAAATGACAGCCTTTTCAGTGACCTTATCAACAACGCTTATTGTGTAACTAGAGCCTAGATTTCTAAGTTCAATTGGGATTTTTCTAGAGTTTTTCAAATCGAGCTCCATAGAATCAATATTTTGACATTGACTTATGAGTTTGGGAACGGATGATGTGGTAACAATAAATAGTTGGGCAATAGTATTAAGAGATAAACTCCGCATACGAGCTGAAGGACTAAGTAAGTTACTGAAAAGGGAAGAAAAAATGTTTTCAATCCGAGTTTCAGCGATAGTGACATTTGAAATCGACGATTCACGAATTAATGAAGCAAGGAAATTATTAAATCCTTGAACGAAATCAAAAGATGGCGAAAATATGTCAAAAGTATCCAACACAGGAGATATCAATAGCAAACGTTCCTCCATAGAAGCCTTAGTTAAACTTGCAGATACGGTGAGTAATTTTCCAATAATAGATCCCCGCAAAAAAAAAGATTCTGATTCACGAGTGCCTTCTCCAGCACCTTTAATGAGAATTTGAAATAACTTCTCAATATCAAATGTCTCTTTATTAATAGACATAGAAATTCCTACTATTTCTAAATCCCACCATAGATTAATGCATGATTTTAATGACTCAGGTGAAGAAGTGTCAAAAAGTGCAAATTTTTGAATTCTGGAAATTGCATTTTCCAAAAATTTTGACGTGGGATTAATTTTGAGCATAGCGCTCGAATTAGGTGCTGTCAATGACATCTTTCTTAACAAACCGGCTTCATGAATATTGTAAATAAGATATGATATTTCGTTATAATATTGAGAATGGTATAAATTCATAAACTTGGTAATAAAGGGTGAAGTATAATTCTGAAATTTTTCGGGAGACACCTGCAATAACGAATTTAAAATTGGGATAAAAATGGATCCATCAGCAATTCCAATAGCAAGATCAAAGATTTTAATAGAATAAGCTGCAGAATACTTCAATTCCGATGTTACTAAAGGAGAAATTGATGCCTCAATCAAAAATGGTGAAAGGATTCTCATATCACTGAACGAATTCAAGTTAATTTTTTCATCTCCTTGTTTGTTAGAAGCAGAATTCAAAACAGCAAGAATTTTGACGAGTGAAGCATAAATGCTATTCCAATCGGTAACCCTGCATCCTTGTCTAAAAGCAGAAAGGGAATATATCAATTTGCATGGTACTATGAGATGGCTGCAAGCTAAAGAGTCATTTCCTTTGGTAATATTTTCATTGAAATGAGTAATAGAGGTATCAACCAGTTTGTATGTATGCTCATAAAGAATAGAAGCATTTTCAGCAGATGAATATTCCAAGAGATCAAAAAAAATGACTGAAAAAAAGTTAGCAATCATTGGAAAATTGTCAACAGAGATTGGTGAGTCTCGAGCTGATATTGAATTAAATAATGCAGTTATGGTGTTTGTAGAACGAGAGTGTAGCGTTCCAGGGGAGCTCTTCATAGTCTCAATAAAGAGAATAGCACATGAGTCAAAAAACTCTCTTTCCCCCCTCTCAAAACGATCTTTGGATGAAATAACCTTGAGAAGAATATGGTTTGTGATGTTTTGAAGCGATTCCCCTGTTGATTTTCGTATTAAAAATGACATGGCTTCAGCAGTAAATCTACTAATATAAGCCTTCCTGGTTTGCAAACTGTCTTCAGCATCAAAAGAATGGGTATAGTTTAGCAAAGGTGATAAAAGATCAAAAGTGGGAACCAAATTTTGTACCAATAACCTGTAGAGATATTTAAAAAGATAAGCAATACAATTAAATATCCATTCAATAACAGTAAGGTTTGACGAGGGAATTATTTGCATCAATAGCTTTATTGTTGGTGAATAATACGGTTCAAAATCAGGACCCAAATCATGTGCAAAATGAGTTACAAGACTAAAAATTTTGTTGTTAGTTATTAGATGAATAGCTTTTGTTTAAAAAATAGTAGTTTTACTTACTCCAACAAAGCTTCCAAAGAATTTTCATCATTTTTCGAAATGTATTTCAATAACAATTCACTAATTTCGCGTTGGTTGTGCAAGATCAAAGGCAGAGATTGACAAAGAGGGGCACATTCACTAGCAAAATCAGTAAAAGTTGTTGATAAATTAAGTCCCACCCAGTGATTGAAAGCAGTCAAAAAGTAAGAGTTTGTGTTTTCTTCATTATCAAAAAGTTTCGATGGACCTGACTTTTTTCGCAATTTTCGAACGGGATCAATTTTGATAGCGTTGACACGGTCTGTAAAAGGCACATACTATATATAAAGTTAGATAAGGTTCAAATGTAGTTAAAAGCTTTCCAAGACTTACAGTGTGATGTTTCAAGGACTGTGTGCCATTTCGAGTTGATTTATTAGTTGTGAGTCCCATTTTTAAGAGATGGAGATAACAACAATAAGTCGTAGATTTATTGTAGTATAAAGAAAAAGAATCTCGAATCAATCAAAAAAATTTTTTGGATCACAATATAAATATATGAAGAAGAAAAAAAATAAAAAAATAAAAATAAAAAAAAAAAAAAAATTTCATTTTGAAACCTAACCCAATTAAATGCTAGCCGTTCATATCACGTGATCGTGAAAACACATATCAAAGAGCCAACTTTAGAATTATATTGTTTGGTGCATTTCCTTCTAATAAATGTTGAACAATTATTTAGAAGCTATATCTCACAACTTAAGATCTGTTTTTGAGATCATCCAAAAGCTATTAGAAAAGCTGTAAATCACGGTTTAATGGTATCACGTGAGCGTATATATAAGGAAGGTAACAAGAAAGGGACTGTTAGGTGTATTAATTATTTTTTCTTGGTGTTACTTTTTTTTTTTTTTTTGTCACTTCAATTAGCTTTTATAATACTTGTCAATAACATAATGCCAGTTGAATCGTTTTTCGATCTTTACTTCCCTCTACCTTATCGAATATGTACAACCATACTAATTGGTATTTTTGCTTGGGGTCTTAATGTCCAGCTTTTAACAGCAGCTAGAATCGACGTCCAAACTCTTATAAGATTCAATCATCATGATTCGCGAAGAAGCTTTCATAATGCTATTTATCATTTTGGAATTATTCTTCTTATATATTTACTTATCAGTTGGACAGTCTTTGTTACTGGAGTAAGCATTAAAAATTTAGATATTAAAGGACCGGCTTTAGAGATAAGATTTTTGGATTTGTTACCAGTCTTGACATTATTTGGCTTTCTTTTTACTTTTATTTATCCTGGACATAGATTCCATTTTTCAGGAAGGAAAAGATTGTTAGGGTATGATATTTTCTATTTAAGAATTCCATATATCAATACGCTAATGTTTATACTTGCTTCTTTTTCTAGTATCTTTAAACGCATTATATTTGGAGGTCTTGATACTGAATGTCGGTTTGCAGACATCTTAATTGCAGATGTTTTAACATCATACAACAAAGTACTCCTCGATCTAGTATACAGCACTATAATTTTTATGGCTGGAAAATCAAGTCTTACAAACCCTAATCGAAATTATGGTGGTGACTTAGTTGCGCCAATCACAATGGGTATTCCTTCACTTATTCGGTTTAGACAATGTTTAATTGATTATATGAGAACAGGTGCAACAATCCACATTCTTAATTGTGTCAAGTATGCATCGGCTTTCCCAATACTCATTTCGGCACTGCTCCTCAAAAAGTATAAATATACCAGTGATGAAGATGGTTACCTAAATGAACATAGCTTTTTTAAGTTGTGGGCTTTTACGTCGCTTATAAACTCTACATATTCATTTTATTGGGATGTCACAAATGACTGGGGTCTCGAATTATTTTCAAATTTTCCTTCATATTCATATCATGGACTACGTTCATACAGAATTGTCAAATCCAAATACATTTATTATTTGGCAGTAATTGTTGACTTTGTTTTACGAGCAGTATGGATTATGAAATTAACCTATTCTTGGAATACGTTTCCAGATTTGGAAACAGGCTTGTTTATTTTGGAGGTCTTGGAGATTTCGAGACGTTCTATATGGGTTTTTTTCCGCACTGAAAAAGAATGGACGTCTAGTGGTATTGCCAATAAGGACAACAATTACGAATTACCGCTAACTGAACCTTAGGAAAAATAATAATTTTATTTTTCAAACTAAATTTATAGTACAAATATTTTTATAGAAATGTTAAGCATAGATCATACTATTTAGATCTTTCTTTTGCACGCCGTCTCTTTTCAGCATGACGACTACGTTCCTTGCTTATATTGTGAATTCTTTCGCTCTTAGTTAAATATCTATTGTTTCGCTTCTTTTTCTTTTCACCGGGTTGTCTTTGTTGCTTTTTATTGCTGAATTCCTTATCAACATCAATTTTGGTACTTTTCTTTGGCTTCTCATCTTCACTGTAATCTTCAGTTAGTCCTAATGGATCATCTTCATCTCGGTATATGCTGGGTTCAGGGAACCCATATATAGAAGCTTGAAGAGCCGCCATTTTAGCTTTCTGAATGCTTGCGTTCAAAACTTGTTTTGAAAGTTCTGGATTGACGTAATTAGTGTTACTATAGTCGGAATCTCCCATAGCCTCAATTTCAACAGTTGCTGTTTCTTCATCACTTTCATCAGCTTCATAAATTTCCCGTTTTTTAAGAATACTTGGTATATTTTTTTCTTTGCTTTCTTTATCTTTATCTTCGTCTATACCTTCCCAGTCACTGTAATCTGAATCACCGTCACTACTTTTCGTTTTTTTATTTTCTTCACCATTTCCTTCTTTTTCATCATCACTAGATGTATTATCATAAAGCTTAGCCCCATTTAAAGCCATTCGGTACACCTTTAAGTCTTCCTCCAATTGTTTTTTTCTTTCTTCTCGTATCTATCCACGGTAATTTTTTGATAGTTAGTAAAACCTTGATTGACACTAAAAAAAGAAGGATTAATATCCTCAAACATACCCTCCGGCGCTCTTCTATTCTAGCTTCTCGAGCCTTTTTGTTTGCTATCTCGATAGCTCTCTCCTTTCGCTGAAGTTTTCGTTTATGAAAACCCGTTAAATATTCCCTATAAGAAATCGATTAGTCTTTATAGTAAATATAAATATTTAAACCAGATCAACTCACTTTCGTAATTCGGAATCATATTTCAACTCAGCTATGCCGGTATTCTTTTCAGATTTTTTACGAGCATATACATCTGTACCTCGAGACAATAATCGTTGTTTGGCTGCACCACTACTGTGTCGTCTTCTTTTAGGAACAGAAGCC
>JAKTYK010000149.1:0-12928 GCA_030578655.1 Magnusiomyces starmeri
AAATAAATAAATAAATAAATAAATAAATAAATAAATAAATAAATAAATAAATAAAAGTATGAAACATTGTATAGTTTTTCCTTTTATATTTTGTGGAAATTATATATATATAATATACAATTAAATTAATTCCTTATGTTCTAAAACAAATAAATAAATAAATTAAAATTATCAATCCATTTTTATTTATTAAAGAACGAAAAGCCATTTTCAGAGGCCCATTTCTCCGTGTCATGGACAAGCGTCTCGCCGCCCGAGGCCAGGATCCAGCGGCCGGCCGCCGTGCCCATCATAGTGGTCTTGTCGATCTGCAGCAGCTGGTCGACGCAGCAGCACGAGTTGTCGTCGACCGCCACGCCGTGCAGCCACGACTTGAGCCGCAGATTGAGCACGGGCCGCGAGTTGATCATGATCGGCGTGAAATCCACATCCATGCCCATGGTTATATTACTGTTTGTTGCGTTGGCTTCGTGCACCCTGTTGTTTAGAGGCACCACCGACCCCGACGACGTCCGGGTCGCGCCAGAGGCCCGCGTAAACACGGGGAGCCGGCCGTTGACGCGCTTCGTCGTCGGCGCCATCTGCCGCACCGTCACCGAGTTGCTTCCGTAGCTGGGTATGCCCGGGTACCTGGCGGCCGACGCCCCGTCGTCAAAGCCCACAACGCCCTTGGCAAGACTCTGTGGGGCTGGCGCTGGCGCTGGGGATGGCGCCAGCGACGGAAACTGCAACGACGATGACGACATGATGTGGCCCATCTCGTCGACGTACCCGGGCCCGTTGGGCTCGCCAGACTGCCGCGCCAGATACTGCCGCTCGCCCCCGTCACACATTGTGTCGTCGATCGTCACCATGAGCCGCTCGTCGTCCGTTTGGGGCGTGAACATTCCCTGGAACCCGCTCGCGGCCCGCTGCTCCTGCTGCTGCTGGTGGATCTCGTCCTCGGTCTCCTCATGGCTGTACCTGCTGCGGTTGCTGCTCCGGGAGGCGCTGCGATACCCCCGACGATCCGACCTTTTGTTTCTAAGACTGTTGGACGGTGACGAAGAGGACGATGGTGGGAAAGAAGACGGGAGAGGAGGAGGAGAAGAAGAAGAAGAAGAAGAAGAAGGAGAAGAAGAGGACGAAGAATACAACCTTGTGCCATGGACAAACTTCTTTACAACAGATCCAGAAGATCCTGCTGTATTAAAATTATTATTGTTACTGTTGTTGTTTCCAGTTTTCGATACTCCATTGTTAATACTATTACTATTAGTACTGTTGTTGTTGTTGTTGTTGTAGCTGACAAAGCCGTGCGTTTTCTTGGCCGAATTCATGGGCATGCGAGACCCGCGTGTTACATAAATTTCCACTTGGCGGTCCTGCAGCGCGGCCTGTGCCAGTCCCAAATGCACAAGGACCTTTGCGTCGTTGGCGTCCCGGATGGCCCACAGCAGCTTGACGGGGACGCCCATGGAGCGGAGATGGCGCATGAGCGGGGCACAGAACGCAATGCCGGTGCCCCCGGCCACAAAGAGGGCGCGCTTGACGCGGCCCTGGTGGACGTCGTCGAAAAAGGGAGACGGGATGGATGCGTACGGCCCGGCCACCGTGTACGCGTGCCGCAGCCGGATGGGAAAACGGGTCTTGCGGATGCACAGCATGATGGTCGGATCCTGCGGCAGCGACGCAATTGTGTACGGGTGTGTGGATTGAACAAGACTCGAAAACAGACTTCCGTTGGGCATGGGGCCTCGGCTCTTGACGTGCTCGGTGGGCAGAAGAGAGCTTGTGGCGCTCAGCGATGAGTTGGAGGTGGGCTGCTTGAAAGCTGACGAGAGCATTGAAGACAGCCGAGAAGTGATGCATGGTGATGAGGAAATGCGGAGGTGGGATCCTGGAGAGAAATAACCGTGGAACGACCGGGGGAGCTTGTCGCGCGGAAGGGCGACAAACAGCATGGAGGAAGAGATGTATTGGACGGGGAGTTGTATTGATTGCTTGGAGAGGTAGAATCTATAGGCCATCTGCATCAACAGAATGGCGAGACAAAGATATACGTAGGGCGCCGTTGTTTTGGGCGAGTGATAATAAATAAGGGGAAGAACGGCCCATGTGGTGACGTAATGGACGGGGAAAAACACCGTGTTGTAGTATCGTCTGCGTAGGGGCTTTAGGGAAGTCAGCACAATGGCGACGAAAAACAAGAAAGCAACGATGCCAGAGATATTGGAAAGTTGAAGAAGCTTTCTAAGTTTGTTGTTGTGGAGATAGACGAAGACATAAACGACGCCGTGAGCAACAAGCATGAGGAAAACGATTCTGGCAAGCCATTTATGGAAGGGAACAAGCTGTAAATAAAACGTCTGGGGCAAGGGCGAAGGCCGCAAGGTAAGAAAGTATGTTGCTGGAAGAAGTGCTACAGGAACACGGCCCAGACGTTTGGCAAGATAGGTAAATTCCTGTTTAGTTTCGGCAAAGATGAACACTAAAAATGCTGCTGACCAAAAAAGCATGATGGCGCGTAGGGGGAGTTTAACTGCACATGAGGGCAGAGTCTTGTTGTACGAGAAAATGTACTTGTCTAGCTTTTCGGAAATGTAAGGTTTTGGAGGAGGAAGATTGAAGGAAAGAGAGCGAGGAAGTAGGCTCACAGTGGGAGTTGATGGGTATATGCTTTGACTTTTATTGCTGTTGTTGTTGTTGTTGTTGTTTTTATGAATTGTATAATAATAATTATTTGTGGTATCGTTGTGAACATAGGGTTCATTATTTACAGATTGTAAATAGTCTCTATCGAGAATGTTTTTGCTATCATCATTGTCATTATTTTCTTCATTATAGTTATTATTATTATTGTTATTGTTATTATGTTCGTGATCATCTTCGTTTTCATCTTCATTGTCGTCATGCTGTATAGTAGAGGAAGAAACAGAAGAAGAAGAAGATGAAGAAGAAGAAGAAGATGATGATGATGAGGAGGAGGAGTTGTGAGTGATGCTGCATTCACTGCCATACACTTTGACGGTGGATGTATTTGAGGCGGACTTTTGGAGGATCTCAGGAGTCGAGAGGGTATTTGGGGTTGGTATGCTTGAGCATTGAGCGTTATTGGAAAAGCCAGTAAAGCTACTATTATTGTGGGATGTTGATAAATCGCTGGTAACTTGATCTGCAAGTTTTTGTTGGTTATGGTTGTTGTCAAGACTATTGCTGTGACCACCATGGTTGTGAGTATGGCCGTGAGTAGGGTGGTTGTGGCTATTTTTGTCGGCAACCGCTAACTTTGGACGGGATAAAGAATCCGAATAAGGAGTGCTGTGAACAAGAACGTTGTTGCTTGTAGATGAGACATCATCTTTGTATTTTGTACCAGAGTTTCTTGCCTCCGCATCGACGAGACGGCGGAATGCGGCGATGGATTTGAAGGAATGGACTCTCGGGAAGATGAGATTGGCTAGAGAGAAGAGCAGCAAACACAGAAAGACAAACACAAAGGAGATGACTCCATATTTGGCGGTGATAATGGCACGATGGGCCTTTTCGCTACCCGAGAAACCGTCAGCAAAATGCCAACCGGGCATAATTACTAACTCTATGGTAGGAAGAAGATGAGGAGGAGAGAAAAAAAAAAAAAAGAAGAAAAAAGAAGAAAAAAAAAAAAGCAGAAAACAGAAAGCTGGAAAAAATAATAAAAAAAAATAGTAACAAAAAGGAATAATAATAAGGATTGATGATGATGATGAAGATGACGATGTTGATGCTAATGTTTATGATTAAGAATAAATGCGGAAACCGTAGACATATATATATATATATATATATATATATAATAATAATAAAAATAATAAAAAATTAAAAAGAAAAAAAAAAAGCCAATTTTGTCGAGCGTAAAATGTCTGACTTTTGAAATTAAAGGCAAAAATGCGGAGATCACATGAGCATATGCAAACCCGAGACGGCAACGCAAGATGATCAGATAAGATCACAAAGCAAAACAATAAAAAAAAAAACAAAAGTAACAACACGGCGTTGACGTAGCAACAAACCCCTTACGTAGTCTTTTTTTTTTTTCCTCCATCTGATATGCCTCATTTGGTAATCTCTACGGCACCTTCGCACTACTCGTATTTGGTCTGGTCCCTCTCCTTTTTCCGGCGGGGTTTCTCTGGATGTGTTCCACAATGTTCCCAGTACCGAGATCTACTGAAACACGCCCGGTATAACAATTACTCCGTGATTTTAATTATTATTATTATTATTATTTTTTTTTTTTCTTGCAACCAATTTATTTGCTTCACTTTCAATCTTACTTATATATATATATATACAAACGCTGCAAATGGACCAGCAACAGCAGCATCAACAGCATATCAATGCTTTACTTTCTAAAAACTACGCCTCCGACACCTCTTTGACGCTACAGGAACAGGAGCTTCTGACTGAATATCAAACGCTTCTTCGTAATCTAACAATCGTATGTAATTAAACATTCCTTTGATAACTTTCTTTGTTTCATTCTAACATATAACATAACTATTGTTTCATTTTAATTCAACTAGTTAAATGACCAAATTGCTCAGCTAACCTCTGTGCCTACATCCAAAATCCTGGACTCTTTAAGAACTCTTGAAACAAAAACATCTCTCGTCTTCACCCTACTCAAATCTTCTCTCTACAGCCTCTTTTTCCAAAATGAACCTTCCTACGATCAAGACAACCAAGACCCTCAAAATATCCACGGCATTAGTAATATCCAATCTGATCCCAGCAATCCCTTAAATCATCAGTCTAGTTATCAAAATGATTACGATTATTGATCTCACTTATATTATATATATATATATATATGGGGGATTGTATGTGTGTGAAATTTATGGCACGGCTTAAGTAACTATCAGAACATACCCGATCCGTTGTATTTTTTTTTTTTTTTTTTTTTTTTTTTAATACCTCTTCTCCTTCTCCTCCCCCTTCTTTTTTCACCCACCCACATTTATGTCTTTACTCTAAAATTTCATTATTTTTTCATCACTGCCATCATCATCTTCTTCTTCTTGTTTCGTTAATACATATACACAATACAAATGTATAGAATGGCTCTCCGACCAAGTAATCGATTGACTTTAGGTGTTGCGTCCAGCAACCCTGCCGCCGTTAATCTTGCCAGAGCAGTCGAGGCAACCAACTCGGCCCTCAATGCTGCTGTCCAACAAAAGAGAACCTATGCCGAGGTGCTCCCTCACTTCAATCCAGACACCGCTTCCCCCGAGCAATCTGCCGCCACCGCAGCCAGCGTTGCAGAAAAGTACCGGGCCAAGCTGGAGCAAAAAGCAGCCCAGGAGGGCGTCAAGTCTGTGGACGAGCTCAAGGAAAAATACAAGGATAAAATCAATGCCCAAAAAAGCATTCAAGAGCAACTGGATCCCTTTTCCAAACTCAATGCCTCCTCGTCGTCTTCAGACGGCGGGGCGCCCGAGCTGAACGAGGCCGGCAAGACGGCGTCGGAAGCTCTTAAAAACGCCCCCAAAGTACCCTCGTCGGACATTAAGGAACTCGACACGTTCATCGACACGGAGAAATTCAGGCTCCACGACCGCAAGGAGATTGAAATGCTCTGGAAGCTGCGCTTCTCCTCCAACCCCCGCGCCCTCTGCGGCTTGATTGAGGGCACCACGTTTGCGACCATCTACAAAAACGCGCGCAAGCACCCCATGTTTGTGCTCCCTCTGCCCGTCGAGATCACTGCCGACGAGCAGCATGCTTCCACCGCGGATCAAGACAAAAAAACCGGCGTCGAGGTCCATCTCGTCCAGTGGTCCTTTGCCGGGCCCTACACCATCCACTGTCTCTTCACAACGCTCGCCGAGTACAAGCTCCACCAGGAGTTTGCTAAGCCCCACACCACCCTCATCATCCACACCGATCTGCTCGCCGACAAGGGCATTGCCCTCATGAACGGCTCGGTCGAGAAAAACGTCCCCATCAAGGTCGAAGACGCCCACCTGCTTGCCCTCTTTCTCCAAAAGGTCTACAGCTCCTCTCCTGACTCCGAGTCCGGCAAGCGCAAGCTTGCTCTGCTCGAAGCTTTCACTTCCGGTGACACGAATTTCTCCATCGACAGTTTATGCTCAGAACTTGAAACTTTGGACTAATTTATTTATTCAAGTTCTTCTTGTGTGTAAATATATATATATATGAAAATAAATAAAAAAATTATCTTATTATACTAGATATATTACAAATTATTATATTAAAAAAAAAAAAAAAAATGAGGCTCTAAAAGTGTTATTGTATTGATATTGATTTGCCTTTATTACCATTATTGTGATCATGGTGAGCTGCTTCACGCTTCGTATTGGTATTGTTGTTGGTAGACTTGCTGCCGCCAGAGTGTCGATGTTTTGATTGATTTTTGGGGCCATCATTACTATTGCCATTGCCGTTGCCGTTGCCATTGCCGTTGCCGTGGCCGTCACTATTGTTATTGTTACTGTTATTACTACCATCGCTGTTGTTATTATTGTTGTTGTTGCGATTCTTATTCAATGTATTCCGAGGCGGCTTACTACCGCCGGTGTCGGCGCCATTGTTGTTTGGTTTTTTGTTCATTTGCTTGCCAGCAGCATCCTTGTCAGCAGCATTGGGCTTGGGCACGGGAGTAGACTTAGGCTTGGAGTCAGGATTGGGCTTAGACTTGGGGTTGGGCTTGGACTTGGGGTTGGACTTGGATTTGGGGTTGGGCTTGGGCTTGGATGTGGTGTTGTTTTTCTTCTCGGCCTCGAGCAAAACGGCCTCCCGGTCGCGCGCCTCCTGCTGCACCCGCGCAGACTCGGCCTCCCACCACCGAGCAAACTGCTCCTCCTCCTGGATCTCCTTGAAGCTCTTCTTGCTCTTCTGCTCCTTGATCTCCGTGTATATGCGCTCCTGCTCGATGATGTCTGCAAGCGTGGGCGCCACCAGCGGCACGGCAACGGCCGACGGCGAGCCAGACTGCGTCGACCCGGGCCCGGCCCCCGCAGCATCCAGCTTGGGGAAGTCGGCCATGCTGATGATAGGTTTCTTGTCTGAATTGATTTTCGTGCCCTTGTTTTTCGCCAACCCGGCGGCAGTGTAGCCCTTGCTGTTGGCACTACTACCACTGCCACTGGTAGTAGCGTTTGGCTTAGGTTTCTCTACAGCTGGCTTGGTGTTGGAGCCAGAGTAGATGGCTGCCAGCGGCGAGTCCACCACTACTGGCACAGCAAACACAGGCTTGGGCGTTTGGATCTTCCAGGGGTTTGTGTTTGTCGACGGCGCGCTTACGTCGTTCCGCACTACATGAAGAGAATTGGCGCTGAGCTCCATGCGTTCCTTCCGCTTTCTTTCTTCTTCTTCTTCTTGTTGTTGCAACTGTAGTTTTTTGCGCTCCTTTTTCGATAGTTTGGCCGGCTTGATGATGATCGGCGAGAACCCCTTGTCAAATACAGATGTTTGCGAAGATAGCGATGTTAAAGATGAAAGTGATGACGTCGAGGCAGCTGATTCTGAATAATAAAGGGTATGTGAGGATGATGCCGAGCCATGTGTTGGTAGTGCTGGTGAGCTTCCAATGCTACTGCTGTTGTTATTACTACTACTGCTGCTACTACTGCTACCATTGGACATGGGCCGCAGAGCTTGTTGCAACTTCGATGGCTTGGATGCACTTAGATTGGTAGGCAGATTGGTTTCTGAGCTACTGGTTGACGTTCGGCGTTCTTTGTTGGTCCAAGTTCCCAAGCTTGGGAAACTTGAATCGTTTTTGTGGTCAAGCTTCACGGTAGTAGAGGTCGAGTGACCCAGCGCAGGGAAATGGCTCGAATTACTGCCGGGCCTTGGAATAGACCCATGGCCCGCTTCTAATGAGGGTGAATGTGGTTTTGGGATTGTTGAGGCCAAACTAGAGTTGGTGTTGGTTACAATGGTTGACGAAGAAGATTGGGGGGAATGCAATGTATGTGTTGTAAGGGCTTCAGCGACAGAAGCACGCGAGGAATTGGGGAAAGAAGACTTCCTAGAACCAACAACCTGCCAGCCAGTTGAACCAACAATTGAATTAGAGCCTGTGCCACTCCCTGTAGTGCTTGACGAAAAACTGATTTTTCGCGAAGAAAGTGGGGTTGATGAACGGCTGGGTATAGTAGAATCATCCATATCAAGATTGAAGAGCATGTCAGAACTATCATCAGTTGAAGGCTTGGATGAGGTGGAAGTATTTTTATTTCCTGACTTGGTATCTTTATCTTTGTCTTTGCCTTTAGATGACTTAGAAGAGTTGTTGTTGGTAGTATTATTACCATGCGTGATGTAGTCCAAAAGTGCAAGCTTACTAACATGCTCGTTATACGTTTCAAAATCATTTAAAAAGAGGAGAATTTTGGTATCTTCCAAGAGTTTTTTGGTTTTTTCTAAATCTTCATCTCGATTAGAAATACCAAGCCGTTCTCGACAATATCCAGTTATACGAGAAAACCCAGAGTATGAAATATCGGAAAGAAATCTTTAGAATAAGTTAGCATGGATATATCAATATACACAATACTACTACTACTAATAATAATAGTAACATACCCATTTTCAAACAAAAAATCTAAATTCTCAAATATATATTGTAGACAGGCTATTTGGAGTTTGAACCCATCATACTGTGAGCAAAGTTCCAACATTTTACAAACATTATCAGTAGAAACTAAGATAAAAAAAAAAAAAAAAAAAAGATAATTAGATTCAGTAAATATGAAAAAAAAAAAAAAAAAAAAAAAAAAAAAAAAAAAAAAAAAAAAAAAAAAAAAAACTTACTAAATTCAGCCAATACAGCTTGACAAATATCACCTAGTCTAACCAAAGTCAAAAGATTTGCGCAAGTCCAAACATCCTCAACAAAAGATAAAAAGTCCGAAACCTGTCTGAACATGCTATTGTTCAGTTTATTGAATATTTCGACACCAGTATCACAATATATGTGCTCAATGACCACTTGGAAAACAGAGAGGGTAATGTCGGTAAAGCTACAGGAAAACATTCCTCTGGACGAAGAATCTTCAACAGAATTTAGATTGTTGAACCAACGCTGAGAAAACAAGGACGAAAAATATGCCGATCTGCTGGCCAGAACAAAGCTGTGGAGATAAACATGGACGCCGTCTTTCAATTGGATGACCACGTCAGCACTAGAGTTGAAGGATATAAGTGATGAGACTGATGACGGAGATTGAAGGTAGTTTGTACCCAAAACGTTGGCCATATCTTTACCAAAAGAGCCTTGCTTTTCAATATCGCTATTGAAAATGGTAGATATAAAACCAAACTTTTTTATTCCAAGAAGTTTGGACAGTTGGTATATTTCAAGCCGAAGATCATCGTTTTCCGATGACTTTTCTTTGGATTCCTTTCCCGTCTCATTACCATTTTTGGAAATATCACTATTCTGTTCCAGGCTCGTTGGGCTACCAGGTTGCTCTAAATTGTTGTTGAGAGAGGAAGGGCTTAAGAGTCGATCACGACCAAAGAAAAGGTCGTCGGTGTAAATGTAAGAAACAATAGACTCAACTGTTTTTTGTGAAACCCCAATAAACGTCAAAGTGCCATAAGTGCATGCCCTTTTGTTTTCGACTTTTTCAAAAATCACCTTCAAAGCATTTTCTTTGTTACTTAGCTCAATGATATTACTATTATTGTTGTTGTTAGAAATGGCTTCTTGAAAAGAAGGTAGTCGGGCAAGCAAAAATAAAGAATGAACTTTCCCCACTTGGATTTTGTTAGAATTGGTATCCAAATATACATCAATATCGAAATGTTGCTCAATATGATCAGGGAAAAATGGCCGCATGTTGTCACGTGGAGCCGACATGGACAAGTAGCTATTTCCAATCAAAGAAGAAAGCAATTTACTTCGGCCATTGTAGAATATTTGTTTGTAATTGGGGTATGCAGATTTTGAGTTGTGGTATTTTTTAGAATTGTCATTTTTGAAAGTCATTCTAGGCAAAAGGGTAGAATAGTTTTGCTTGGGGAGATTGCAACTCAGGTATTCATTCAAGGCATAGCAATCACCCGCTTCAATATAGGGGAGCAGATGCGCATACTCGATTTTTGAAAGTGAGTAGTTGACGCCTAGTGGATCAGGTACAAATTCATCTCTCAAGCAAGCAAACGAAGAAAACAACGCGTCACAAGCGACTTTAAAGACACGGTTAGCGAGCAGAACTTGCTCATAATAGTAGCGAGCGCCAGTAGGCCCAATTCCCGGATTCATAGTAATAATGTTACTATTGCTTGTGTGGTGATGATGATGATGGTGATGATGATGGTGATGTAACTTTGACGATGCTAGTGAAGATGATGGCTTATTTGGACCAAGAACAGATCTCCACACTGTGCCTTCCTTGGTGCATATTATTACTGACCCATCGTCGGCAATAGCCGCATCAACGGCAGACAGCCTTTCTTTTAGCGAGTTCCATATAGCTTTTATCTTAATTTTTTTCGCAATCTGGTGGCCTTTCAAAACACCAAACTGAGAGTGTGGCGCTGGTGCATCTGCACTTCCTTCATTGCTGTCCAAAATGGCGTCTATTGTGGCGGGTGATTGATAGTGAGGACGTAAGTTGAAGGTGTAAACAATTCCGACGTTATCAATGGCGCACACATAACCGGCAGAACTTGCAGAAATCTTGACGATCCGCCCAATCGAAGGAGTTTTGACTTGATAGTTATTAAACGTGTCCTTTTCCTCGGTTTCGGGTCTATTCATACACGTTGGGAACTTGATTCTAAAGTTTTCGCCATTCATAAGAACCCAAACCGTGCCTTCGTCTATGAGATATATAGTGGCAATATCACAAGCAACAACATCAACGATGGAGCCACTGATACCGGTGTAAACACGTGGAGAATTTTGAATGATGCCACCGTCCTTGGGATCAACCAAAGAGCTTAGCCCAGAAGCGCCACTAGTGGATCCCCCGGCACCAGTATTTGCAGAAGAGCGTCTGCGACGGTTTTTCCCATAGTTGTGTAGTTGGCCAGCATGGTAACTGGTCTCAAGAGGGGTGAACCCCATTTGGCCAATGTTTTTGCCCCATATCAATAGATAATTTTCTGAATATGCAACCGAGTGGATTTTGGAAGCAGCCACGCCAATGATGTTTTCACCGGAAGATAATTTGGCGCCAGAAACGAGCTGGGGGGAATGTTGTTCAGGATACTGGGAGTCTGGGTGAAGGTTTGGAGTGGCGTAGCCCAACTGGCCATATTCGTTTGTGCCAAAGGAATAGACGCTGCCGTCAGAAGTGAGAGCCAGAGTGTGGCCATTGCCTAGCGCAACGTCAATTACACATTTGGAGGCAAAAAACGGAACTTGCTTAAAAGTAAACTGAGTAGAAGGGACGTTTGGATGCGGCACAACAAGTGATGGCGGATTGTTGCTGTCGGGAATAGCAAGACCAAGTCTTCCTCCACGTGACGAGCCGGCCACATATAGGTTTCCGACATCGTCGGAAGATAGCACGGCAGAATGGTATTTGGAGAGGTGGACAGAAGTGGCTTTGACGGGGAGAAATTTGGCAGTGGGTGAGTTTGTGGAAATTTTGTTCAGATCAACACGATTGTGACGGCGGCGGCGGTAGCTGCGACCTCTGTAGGAGTTAAGTGCCTCAGCGTCGGAGGAGTCAGAATCGGACTTTGCGTCTGAGTCAGAGTCATTATCTTCGTCAGTTTGGTAAAAGAATTGGTCGATTGCCGATCTGTATTCAGAGCGGGTTTTGGTAAATAGAGGAAGAGAAACAGAAAGGTCTCGCGAGATTTTTACGGGCTGAGGCGTAGCCTTGTCGTCGCCATCGGCAAATCCAAGAGTATGGTTTGTATTTGTACCAAAGGTCAAAAGTTCAGAGGCAGTCCGTTCACGGTCATAAAGCTTAAAGCGAAGCAAGCCGTCATCTGTTGAAGAACTGTCCTGGGGCGAGGCATTTGCGTCCAAATCTGATGGTTGCTTGTTTTTCAGCCGTCTTCTCTGGGCAAAAGTAGTTTCCCCAAACATCATGGACCTTAATAGATCGATGGGTCTTTGGCCAGCCTTGTCCTTGATGTTAGCGGTTTCAGGAGAATGTGCAAAAATCATCTGTGCTGCCGTCAGGTTACCCGAGGATAAAGCGGTATGGAGAGGGGTCCAGCCATTCTCATAGTCGGTGATGGATAAATCAATGTTATTATTGGCGAGAAGAGATTCCAAAAGAGAAATCGAGAGGGGGACATCGTCGGCAGTATAATAGGAGTAAGAATCTTGGGAAGAAGAGGAATAGGATATAATATGGGCCAAAGTTCTGCCAAAGATATCGCGTTTATTGACGGCAGATTTCGGGAGGCTTGTGATATAGGGGGTGAAGAGGGAGGGAGGATCATCAAGGGACCACTGTTTTAGTAGGTCCAGGTTTGGTGGTAGTACATTCTTTGAAGAGAGTGAAGAGGATAAGCTATTGGGGCTATTGTGAGATTTGGAGGATACTTTGAAATCGGAGAAAGATCCGGACAAGTTTGCCAAAGAAGAGCCTCTACGATTCTTTTGGGAGTTGCTGGATTTCGAGATGTTTTTGGGAGCGACAGAAGATGATGTTGAAACCGAGCCACGACATACGGTATCCAAGATACCATCAGAGGGAGGTTGAAGATCGGCCAACTCCTCGGATAGTGTTATATCGAATGCTTGAGCAGGGGATGATATGCTGTGATTTGGGAGATATGAATGAAAAGAAACATTGCTAGTGGATATGCTGTTGCTTGTTGACAGCTTGGACATATTCTAGAGATCAAAATTAACTAGTATGGTACTATATTACTTTTGGGAGAAAAAAAAAAAAAAAAAAAAAAAAAGGGGAGGAGCGGTTAAAAAAAAAAAAAAAAAAAAAAAAAAAAAAAAAAAAATAAAAAA
>JAKTYK010000150.1:0-12895 GCA_030578655.1 Magnusiomyces starmeri
TATCTCCGTGTATCTATATCTTCGTATAGTATAATATTGTTACTGGTGTTTTTTTTTTTTGTTTTTATTCCTGCATGAATCATAATCAGAAATAAGGAAACAACTTTTTGATACTAGGCTTGCTTGAATAAAAAACTGATTTAAATTAGGTTCCTTTGAGTGGTACAACAAAAAAAGACTTGTGTTTATAGTTATTTGATTTTTTGGTGTGAGAGTATATACATTTACTATCAAAAACAAATATATAATATCAGTTGTTGTAGCTCATTGAGTGAAGATATTTAATTTGACATTTACCAATCGAAAGAATCTTTATACAAGCTTTAAATGATTATATATAGTTTAAAGGTCAATAAAAATAAACAAAAAAAAAATAATAACAACAATAATATGTAATAACAGCAACAACAGAAGAGTAATTGTTGGAAAAATATATCTACTAGAATGATTTTAGTTAGTCTCATAGAGGAAAATGTGATTTCTGTATTTAGTTAGCCGCTGTACAAATATATATATATATATATATATTGAATTGATTGGTTGTTTTTACCAGTGATCAATTAATTGGCAATTCCTGCCTTGTTCAAAATAAGGTGGGAAAGAAAATCATAATAATAAAGCCTATGGAAGTTGCTAGGCAATGGTGCTTGTTAAGTATTATTTGTGTCCAATGTTGTTTTAGCAAAAGTGTGCTTTTTGTAGTACGTGCTTTAAGATTGATACTTTGTACTTCATGGCGGTTGTTGGGTTTTCAAATATTATTATCTATTTAGTACCACAACAGTATATTTGTAATGACAGATTATATATAAAAGATTGTAATATTCAGTAATGATATCGTTTTTTGGAATGAATTTTGATTTTCAATTCTCAAAAAAAACAAAGATCTGAGAATGTTTTATATATATATATATATATATATATATATATATATATTATACCCCTAATAACCAAAATAGTATAGATGTTACTAGCAATCATTAAAAAGTGCGATAAAGAAAAGGCTGAATTACAGTTACAACAAGTCACATATTGTGGCATTATCGACCGTAAGAGACGTATAGAGTATGGTGAATTTTGAATATATACGATATTGCATATCAATACGTTAAAAAAAATGTTTTAAACTATGTTACTATTTTAGGAATGAAGGGTGGATTTTAAAAATTAAAACCAGCATCTCCAATAATATTTATTAGTACCGTAGTTTTTATAGCTCTTTTTTTTAATTTCAAGAGAAAACATAATAATTCAACTTAACTCAGCTAGGGCTTAGTTATGGATATGGATTTATATATATATAAGAGCTTCATTCGAGAAAGATATCTGAATATTCCAGAAAGAACTTTTATTGTTGATAGAGAGACACAACATTTGCTTAAAAATAGAATATAAAAAACTCTTTCAAGAGTATCAACAAAAGTACACAATATGGTGGTCAACAATGTACACATGCTTGTATATTAGGGCTGGGTCATAAACTCTTGATCAACTAGCCAACTTTTTTTTATTTTTATTTTTTTATTTTTTTTGAGTTTTGTACGCTAATAATGTAATAAGAGTTTGTCGGTGATGTCACAGTTATTATATAATTGTACCACGACGAGTTGTAGCCACACTTAAATTTAGCAACTAGTATTACTCATGGACAACAAATATACACATATACATGTTGAACTATAAAAAAAAAAAAAAAAAAAAAAAAAAAAAAAAAAAGGCTTGTGAAAATGCTTAAATATATCTAAAAAGATAATACATGTAGGAAAAATTAAATAACAATAACAAATGCATTTTTTAATCATTAATATTATTAAATCGGGATAAGTCAAAGGCTGTAATTAGACAAAAAAAATCGTAATAAAAGAAAAAGAGAAAATAAAAGGCGGGAGCTGAAAAATGCAACCTGATGTGTACAACATGAATGAAGAGAGAGTAAGTTCTCACTTAGGCTATTAATGTACTCAAATCTTTAGATGAAAAGATTGTATGGCCAGTAATGTGTGAATGTCTGAAGAGTTTATTGTCGTTTTGTTGGATTTTTTTTTTTTTTTTTTCGAAGTTTCTATGAAATTTGTTTATAAGTTTGGGTTTATTCCTATTTCAACGTTTAAACTGAACCCCAAGTGTTATACATCCTGTATACTTTCGACATCGTCAGAGTTCCTTTGGCCTTTGTTCGTTTGTTGATCTTTAGCTTTCTGCTGTTGTTGTTTCTGCTTTTGTTGTTGTTGTTGTTGCTGTTGTTGTTGCTGTTGTTGTATATGAGAATCGATCAGCTCCTTCTTCTTCTTCTCTTCTTCAGCTAGTTTTTTTAAATTGTTTTCTCGTTCCTTGTCTTCTTCTTGTTGACGCCGTAACTCTTCCTCTTCTTTCTTCTTGCGACGGAAATCAGGCTTTCCTTGTGGGAAAGGGTTGGGTGGTTGTACCCCAATACTAAAGTCTGTAGATTCTTGTTCCATCTCATCATATCGATTGACGTAATAGCTGTTGAGCGTGTACACAAAGAAAATTAGAAGTGCACCAAATGCTATATATGAGAGAAAAAGACGTCGTTTAATAATCATTTTTGTGACGAAACGTAGAGAGGTGATATTGATATATATAAATGAACAAAAGAAAGTTAAGAAGAAGAAATTTTGTATATATATATATATATATATATATATATATAAATATATAAATAAATATATATATATATATATAAATATATAACGTACCCAGCTATTTATTATTATTATTGAAAAACTTTATGAACACCTGTACAGTCATGTGATGCAGGGTCGGCTCATGCGAGATGGTGTTTTTTTTTTTTTTTTTTTTTTTTCCCCAATAGTAGCCCAATATTTCATGGGAAAATGGAAAAATAAAAAAATAAAAACATTCCTTTCATTCTAAACATATCGAAATGTTTTATTGCCGCCTTTTGTTTATATATCTTTCAAACTTTATTCAAAAGCTCGAATTTTTTACTTGTTGTTGTTGTTTTTTTTTTTTGTCTTCAGTGATACTGAATCCAATTGTTGCTATTGATTGATTTATTTTATATTTATTTATCCGCAGACGTGAATTGTATCAGTCATTTCCCGGATATAAGGTTTCTGTTTTTTTTTTTTTATCAAAGTAAACAAAAAGGTCTTTCATGTTTTTCAAACTTCCTTTCTTTATCAATATAAATTTAATGCTCTTATATCGATCTCAAACAGTTTTTTATAGCTCTTTATATATATATTCGTGTAGATATTCTATAAAAGACCCGTTCTGATTTGTAATAATGTGAAGATCTTTATGTAGAAATCCAATTAAGATTTCGTTATATACAAATTAAAGTAAACGTCAAACAAAAGTTGCACTTTGTTCCTTTATATATTTACTAGTCCTCCACACACGTAGAATACAACGCCATGTGCCCAAAAACATATTGCAATTTACTGAAGCTTCTTTTAACAAAAGAAAATAAATAATACTTTATTAAAAGCTAATTTTTCGTATAAAGTCATAGTGCAGTGGCACACATGTAAAAGGGTATCTTACTATTACAATATGTATTTTATATATATTTCCTCTTCTCGTTTTAAGGCGGTCCTGATAACTTAAACCTTCTTTCATGAAAAAATGGAAAATTGTCTATCGGCTCGACAAAAAAAAACAAGTCGTTACATTAGTGTTTTTCTAAATTTTTATTTATTTGATTTTCCAAAAGTGATTTGTTTCTCTCCCTTTAAATACGTATGTACATGACGAGTTGGTTAATTTTTGATATCTGATTGTCATTAATATTGTAGCCTCAAATTGTGTCTTACTTATATATATATAATGATAATATTAATAATATAACACAATTATCCATAAGGTTTAACCCGATTTCCTTGTTTTCCCATTAATTCATTTTCTAATTAGGTGGTTTCTGAAGACTTGTATCTAGTTTCTCATAAAGTCCTAGGTAAAAAAAATTTTTTTTTCACCCTCCCCGATTTCATCATATTTGATATATTAAAAAGATGTTTTGTCGGTCATTATCGTTTCAAGCGAAACTAAAGTCGAAATATTTTTTTCTTTTTCTTTTCTATACTCTAATTTTATATCGAATCAAAAACTCTTGCTGTATTATTCACATCGACGATTCAATGTTCAAGATAATGCGTTGAAGAAAAAAAAAATTCTTTATTCTATCGTTTAAATCGGAGGTAGTGAGTTTCGACAAATAGGGCATTGTAATCTTGATCTCATCCACTGCTCCATACACTTTGTATGAAATACATGTCGGCATGGTGTGACCATATATTTTCTTCGATTCATCATCAAAGCAGGTGAAAGAATAAATGCAGAAGACGAAGATTTAGGTGTTATAACAAGCTCTACTGGTGTCATGCAAATAGCACAATCAACTGCTGGTGATGATATGAGCCTGTCTTTGTCTTTGACTGTATTTAATATTGACGATGAAGAATTTGATTTGATGCATGAACCTGAGGGCTTAGTTAAAGAGCCAATAGATAAATCGGACGATGTCTTAGAAATTCTATTAGGAACTGGATCCGCAGATTCCAATACCTTTGTAGTGCCTCCGTCTTCAATATCGTCGCCTTGAAAAAGAATGGGATGATAATCATAAAGCTCAGGAAGGTATCCCTTTGGTAGAAAAAATCTAGGTCCAAAAACATACTGTAAATACAATATTATTATTTGAAACGCAAGCCATAATGTAGTAGAAAGAGCCAGTGTAAGATCATAATGATGTCGAAGAATATTGTTTGTATCTAATGTAAAATAAAGAACAGGAATAAGACGAATAATACTAGAGCCAACAATAAATTTCCACAAAAACGATCGTCCAAACCCCCTGGAAACATTTCTTTGGATTTGGGGAACCCACAATGAGTAGAATCCTAAAATAACAATAAATTCATATACACGTCGGTAGTTTAAAGGCCAAGTAGCTGCTATAAGAGTAAAGCTTATAAATGCAATCAAAGCAAAATAAAACCATGTGTAAATCTTACTCCCAATGTTACGTTCACTAAGATCGTCATTCGTAGCAGTAGTAGTAGTAGTTTGTGAATTTGTTGGTGTTTCTGTAGTTGGCAAAATTGGGCCGGATGATTCAGGTGGTGTTGAGGTTTGTTGTTGTTGTTGTGCTTGTTGTGGTGATGTTCTAGACGCTGGGGCAACAAACGAGCCATCGGGTAAAACAACAAATGCAGGTACACCATTACTGTCATGGAAAATGTCATGAAGATTGACGTTGGCGCGCTGTTCCGTTAACTGAGCTTGGTATATCTTAATTAGGTATCTCATTTCAAACATGGATGTCAAAGCAAATGAAAGAAAAGCGGTGGCCATAAAGGGAAGAGTGAGGTCTTCAACAAAAGAAGATGCAAAAGAAGCCATCCAAACACTTCCATCAATAATAGATGTCATACCAATAGTATAAAAACTAACTTTGCACAAATAAGACGGTGTATTACTATCCTTCATTTGCTCAGCGATAAGATAACTTTGAGCAATAATTAAAAACATTCCAAGCACCACAATTATTCGGATTCTGTTCCAATATTGTTCGTACTTTTCACCACTCATATCGTTTGATTGAACTGCAAACGCACAATCAGGTGAATATATAATTGATGTAAGTTTCATAGGAGGTAGTGGTTTATGTGGTCTACCAACAGGTGTCGTTATTTCTTCTTCAATGTCACTTATCTCTTTGGGTGTTAGCTGGACTGAGTTGAAATGGCCATATAACACAAATTCACACGACTCTGATGCAATTTCACTGTCTTCAAATACAAGAATATCATTTTCTTCTTCATAATCTGTTAATGTATTGTTAAGATATTGTACCATTAAAGCCTTAGACTCTTCAAAGTACTGTTCATCTAAAACCAGGTGGGGTAAGTACTGCATGCCAAAATATTTCAAAGAGCTGGTAGTCAGTACAACGTTACCAGTCTTATGAATATGTAGCCCCTTCAAATTAATTGTATATTGAGAAGATTCCTCACTATCTAAGATTGAAATGCGCATAGTCATAATAGTGATATTGGGGCGTTTTATATCTTCTGGGAAAATCTCTTCAATTGAAATAGAGATTTTACCTTCAGATTCGGTGATGTTCCCGCCAACGGGGGAAGCCATAATTTTCTCAAAAGTAGGGAGTTGAGGACTGCCATGATGATCTAAATCTTGGTCTGGTGATGAATCGTTATCTGCATTGAGACTAGAAGATGTATGATTAGATGACTCGTTAAAGATACTGGGGAGGTCCATTTTCCGCGGTATTAATGTTGACAAGATAGACCGGCTTGGCTTATCCCAGTTGCCGTAAAACAATCCCGAATAATTTGCTAAAAACACATGGCTAGAAAAAGAATCCAAGGTGTTGGTGCTGAGTTGTTCAGAGTCAGACTCAATGTGTTGGTTTAATTGCTTTCCTAATAGATCACCTTTAATTTTGGATTCCGAGTGCCATATTTTGGTTGCAATTTTTTCTATAGATGTAGGGATAAAGAATGTTTCATTTTTAGGGTATGATATACCTGTGATATTTCCATCAATGTTTCTATAAGCTGAGTTTCGTAATATTTCAGTTTCATTTCTTTGTAACTCCAAGAAAAGGTTAAGATGGTTGCGCTCGTCTGGGGTTGAAAACCGGGGTGAGTTTCCGGTATCTGTAAAAAAAAGTAAGAAAATTAACAAAACTAGAAAGAATGCCCTATTAAACTCCATTTTTATAAGTGTATGGCAAATAAATGTTCCTTAATACAATGAGATAAAAAGGGTAATTAGCATTGTGGAAGGTCTATGGTTGCGGAAAAGAAGGGATAACTGGTGTTAACAAGGTAAATTTAAGGTGGGAAAAACTAAAAGATTAAAAGGGGTGTGTGGAGTACCCGGAACAGAAATATATCCACCCAACACACCCACACACAGTTCCAAAGTTACGAAACGATTGTAATAAAGCTTTGAAGTATATATGTATATATATATATATATATATATTTCTTGTATTACCAAAGAAAAAAATAAACAAGACACAATTATAACAACGACAAAGCACTTGTTTCCTTGAGTTTCCTCTTATTACTATTAATTATACTCACATAATTGTCAAAAAAAATAAAAAAAATTGCGAATTCTGTGGATCGAACACAGGACCTCCAGATTACTTAGACTGAATTCGAACTTCAGTCTGGCGCTCTCCCAACTGAGCTAAATCCGCTTTCCTGAAAAGAAATTTTCTAGATGCTATAAGAAGACATTCTTGTACTGATGTAAATAATGTGTTTTTTGATTTTGTTAGATACAATTGAAACAAAAGTAAAAGTAACAATAAATATGGACTATTTTTTATTGGTACATTTATTCATTTTATTTGATGATGTTTTTCTTTGTATTTTTATGATTGTAATTATAACAGTAAAATGTAGACAAATGCAAATTTAAACAAAAAAACAAAAACAAATTGAAGGTGCGAGTTCGTACCTTTCAGCTCTCAAGTAAATGGGGGTAACTTATTAACAAATACCAATGACACCGAGTAATATACTCTGAAGATTATAAAATATTTACATTTTGTCAGTGACTATCTAAAACACAAAAAAATAAAAAAATAAAATAAAAAAATAAAAGAACAGGCAAATAACGGCAACAAATCATCCAGTTTATAAAACGCTGGATGTTTAAAAGAAATACGGCATGGATGACTCGGACTGAACTACAGTTACATAACCAGAGTTGTCCTTTTGACTAATTAAAAGAATTTATAGTTTTTAAAAGAATAGTTTTTTCCCCTTTTTTTTTTTTCTTTAGATTCTTTAGGGATGATATTTGAACTAAAAACAAGTTAATAAAAATCTAAAGGGTTCTCAATTTACTTATTTTTGAACACTTCCATATAAACTCTACATTTGAAAGAAGCCCAGAAATTCACCTGTTTTAAGGGCATGGGTCATTCTTATACGGCTCTTTATTTAAAAAGAAAAAAAAATCCAAAAGTAATAGTAATATATATTTTTATATAAGAATACATGAGAAGTACGGGAATCGAACCCATGTCACTTGCTTGGAAGGCAAGTATGATAACCACTACACTAACTTCCCCAGTGTCGTGACTTTAAATTTTGTATGTTCTATAAATTCTTCTACAATTTTGGGATTAATTGAATTAAAAAAAGAGTTTTTTTTTATTGCTAGCAGATCAAAATATAATAAATATCGAACACTTTGTTTTTTGTGACAAAGGTTTTTTTATAGGTTTTTACTTGAAAAAGTTTAAACAGTATAGCATAATAAACACAAAACAGGACACTTTAGTTGTAACTCATATTATACCCCGTTTATATATAGAGAGAGAGACCTGCACATATTGTTGCTCTGGACAAGCTTAATAATATTTTTTTTCTGAAGAACCTTCCAAGATATGAGTTATTAAAAAAATAAGTAGGTACTTTTTTATTTTCTAAATATAATTATAACCAAATGGTTTTTTGTTTTTTATCTTTAAGTGGATATCACATGCGTCGTTACGTATGATTCAAAAGAAAATAATTATCGGTTGTATTAGTTTTTTATATGTCTATTTAAAGAATTTCTTTTGTTCCATCAATAAAATGATATTTTGAACAATAATGCGCGCTTCCTTAAAACATCACATTTCATTTGTGCTGTAGATCTAATAATAATTAGATAATAGTTATAGAATATATATATATTTATAAATAAAACACAAAAAAATATCAACTGATAACTGTTCAATATTTCTGTTTATAGCCTTTCATAACAAGATAAAATAATATTTTAAATATTTTAAAAAATAAATTTCAAAAATAGAAATAATGATTTCAATCACTTTTTTTCTATAAGGATCTATATATCTACTCGTTATATATATGTAACCAAGTGATAATTTTATAGAGAAACCCCTAAAGTATACCAATTAGGTTAACCTACTTTTTGTATATTTACCTATTACCTAAAGTGCAACAACCCAAGAAAAAGAAAAAAGTTTTTTTTTTTTTTTTTTTTTTTTTGTCCTCTTTTTTCCGTTTAATAAAAAAATATTTTTTTACGCAGAACTATTAATAACGTATATAGTTAAAACAAAGAATTACGTTCTGCTAATGTTGCAATAGCTCCATAAAAGGATAGATTATTCTCTCATAGATTTACGATGAGTATAGTCAACAGTGGATCCATACACTTTAAGTTTATGAAGGAAGCCCTAGAAATGGTATTAACAATTATCTACTAAGCAAGAAAACTTACAATTTGTTTTTTGTTTTTTTTTATCTAACAAGACCTAATCTGTCTTTTGCTTTGTTTTCTTTTTAGGCTAATTTTGCCTTGAATAAAGGCGAGGTTCCAGTAGGTTGTGTGTTAGTTAATGATGGCCAAATCGTAGGAAGGGGATATAATGACACTAATAGGACAGCATGTGTAAGTTACAGGAATTTTTATTGTTATTATTATCATTCTTCTTCTTATTTTAACATTTTATACATAATTATTTCTTTTAGGCTACGAGACATGCTGAGTTTTTGGCTATTGATGAGGCTCTGAGTAACCACTCTGATGATATCATCTCGAAGTGTGATTTATATGTCACTGTTGAACCATGTGTCATGTGTGCTTCTGCGCTCCGTCAGTTAAAGATCCGGCGTGTATTTTTCGGATGTGCTAATGAACGGTTCGGGGGTTGTGGGGGAGTGCTGTGGTTAAATCAAAAGTGAGTATCGTTTATTTATTTTCAAAAATTTAAAATAATACTCTAACATCTCTCTGTCTTTTTTCTTTCATACGTATATAAAATCTAGTCCCGATCCTAATCCTAGCTATAAATGTTACCCCGGGTTTTTTCGCGAAGAAGCAATCATGATGTTACGCAAGTTTTATGTTCAAGAAAATGAAAAGGCACCAGTTCCTCATACTAAAAAGGTACGAGAATTAAAATATAACATCGATACAATGAACTACAAATTATATATTCCGAGTCTCGAAGAATTCATAGAAATATATGGAGAAGAAAATAAAGATGTTTACATTAATTGTTAAACAGAAAAGAACCGTTTTATTTATCTCTTGTTTTACTATTCTTAAAATTATTTTTTTTTTTTTTTACCCAACAATATTCATGTTTTACGCTTTAAGTAATGAAGACCATTCTTGAATTAGCGATTGATAATACTCAATATGATTATCAGCCAAGGTTTTCAATGTGTCTTTCATTTCAATAGTTTTTGTGTTTTCAAATATAGCAATTTCGTTAAGTGCTAATTCGTGGAAAGTGTCGGAAGCAGCCTTGACGTTATCAACTTCCTTAGACAGACTTTCAATTTTAGAATCGAGTTTCTTAATGCGCTCGTTTTTAGCGTTTTCGTGATCAATACCTCTGACATCTTCCATTCTCGCTCTAAAAAAGTTTTTGGAACCACTTCCAATAAGGGTTGCCTGTTTTTCTTGTTGAGCTCTGCTGAGGTAGTCCACAAGTGCTTCATAGTCTAATTGCTTTTGTTCCCTAAGTTTTAATAGGGCCTTTATTGAGGTGACATAATTTTGCAAGTCACGTAGAGAAATGATGTATTCAGTATCTACTTGCTCTCGAAGATTCTGGGTTGCTCTTGAAATGAATTCAGTTCCATTAGCAAAAGAAATAATTTCTTGCTCCAGGTTCTTTTCCAGTCCTGCGAGTCGAATGAGTTGTTGAGAAAAGTCGTCAAAATCAGTAGCCAGGTCGCCTTGACGGCGAATTACCTTTAAAAATGAACGTTCGACTTGCATGAGATTGTCCTCCAGTTTGTCCATCTTATTTTTGATTTCCAAGAATTCATCATTGGGGACACTTACTTTGGCAAATGCGTTCAAAAGAGAATCCGAAATGCCATCTAAAACGCCAGGGTTTTCAGGAGAAGTTTGGTTACGAATAGAGAGTGTTCGCTTATAAGAGTGCCACTCATTGGATTCTAAAAAGACAAGATAAGTAGAGGCTTTCCTTAAAATAGGATGTAAAGAAATACGGTCAAGAAATCTGTTCAAAGAAATGGCGCGTTTGAAAGTAAACTCGTGATCAAATCGGCCACCCTTAATATATTCTAATCTGCTCTTATCAGGAAGTGGGGGGACTGCACATGCAGGGTATTCATTTACGAGATAATTGTAAAGAAAATAAAAATCAGAAAACCGACGTCGGACTTTGACTAGAGGTGATTGAAAAGTTGGAACATTTGTTTCAGTGGTAATTAGATATGAGATGTAGGCATTTTGAGATCCATCCTGTTCCTTTTGGGGGTCAGAAACTGTAGAGTGTATATAGGTGTAATTTGCATGGGAATTGGATGAAGAAAATGACTTGATTGACTCTGGCGCCATTGCCGAATTTGGCGACATAATGTTGTTGCTGTTGTTGTTGTTATTGTTGTCAGGCAGAGGTGTAGGTTCTTTAGGGAGTGTATCAGAGGTGCTGTTAAGAATTATATTGAACTGAGCAGATTCTCCTTCGGGGACATTGACGTCATTAGATGTAAGAGCTGGTGAGCCTTTGTCCTGGGAGTTTTGAGAGTTAGATTCAGTGGTAGCATCAGATTCAGCAATTGTGGTAGCGACGGCATCGGAAGAGACATTTTCGGTAGAGGGGCTAACGGTATCAAATTGTTGGGCAGATTCGACAGCAGACTCTGAATTAGAAGAAAGCTGGGGTTCCCAAGAGTTGTCTGATGAGGGAACTTGACTCATTATAGACTAGGTAAATTGTAGAGAAATATGAATAAATATATAGAGTAGAAATTGTAGGAAGGTGATGGTTGAGTTGCTATATCGTGTATTATATATAAATTTGGATTAATTGGAGTATCTGGAGTTTGATAAGTGGAGTATTTTTTTTTGGGAGGAGTTTATGTAATCTAAAGTCAGATTGTGTGAGTAATATATTACAAATATTTACATAATAATATATATTGGTGGTTAGGGTTCAAACTTTAATTATTATCAATTCAATTTATTTAATTTAATTAATATATTACGTAATAACAATAGTGATATTAATTATTATTATTATAATTATTATTATAATAATTATTATTATTATTATTATTGTTATTATTATTGTTATTAAAGAGCCAACCAAAACAAAAATTTTCCGAACCACCATAAACAAAACACAATTTTTGTCTACAAAACACAATTCCAATGCCATATTGGAGATAATCCTTGCTTTTTCTGTTATCTCAACTCTTTTCACTCGATCAAAGAGACACTTTCATTGTATTTACTGACGGACGACTGGTGTTTTATTATATTATTTTATTTATTTATTTATATTTTTATTTTATTTTTTTCTTCTTCTTCTCCTTCTTCATCAGCCTTGTCTTATTCGTTTTTGCATATACTCCCCCGCCCTCTTGGTACATCATATACACATAACATCTCATCATGGATCTCGCTACTCTCTTGGAGAACGCCATCTTGAGTTCTGGTATGTTTATTGTTATTTCTATAGAGATTGTTTGTTATATTATGTTTGGCAATTGTCGTATCTAACAACTTTATTGTAGACAGCAATGTCCGAACTCAAGCTGAGCTTGAACTCGAAAAGGCTGCCACCGAACACTTTGTACGTATATATATATATATATCCCTTGATCTTCTTTATATATTGCTATTTTTTTTTTTTTGTTATATCACCTTAAACATACACAAGTTTAATTGCTAACTAACTGCTTTCTTTATATTCAATGTTTAGATTCCTTATATTTCGATGCTCACGGAGATCCTGGGAAATCCTCAGGTTAAAACAGAAGTCCGAATGCTTGCTGGTCTCGGTTTAAAGAACCAGCTCACCTCCAAAGTAAGTTTTTTTTTTTTTTTTTTTTTTTTTTTTTTTTTTTTTTTTTTTTTTTTTTTT
>JAKTYK010000151.1:0-12895 GCA_030578655.1 Magnusiomyces starmeri
TTTTTTTTTTTTTTTTTTTTTTTTTTTTTTTTTTTTTTTTTTTTTTTTTCAAAATAAAAAAAGAAGAAAAAAAAAGTTTTTATGAGTTAATTTGTTCTCTGTTATTCTCCCCCACTTTTGTTTATATATTTATACAGTTTATAATTTAATGTTTATTGTCTTGAAATAATTTATTTGAATCAAAAGATTTGACTATAATTAAGGACAAAAGTTTTTATTTTTTTTTTCCTTTTCAAAATGTTGATAGCGTAAAGTTCAATCCAACTGCTATATAAGTTATATAACATATATAAACTTATTAGATTAACTAAAAAAAAAAAATTACACCAGCAGATATGTATCATTGATGTTAACTTTCTTGTTGAGAAATGACTGCCCACTAAAAAAAAAAAAAAAGCGGAGTTAAATTTTTTGTAGGAAAAGTTGAATTCACCAATTAATTAAATTCAAATGCATAAAAGAAGAAAAAAATGCTAATCCAAAACTCGAACCAATGTTGTTTTTTTTATATACATTAATATTTCTTCCCTTTCAAAAAAAAAAAAAAAAAGAATCATGCTAAACTTTATTTATACAATAGCCATAAATAAAAATATAGACAAAAAACCATCTAACAGAGTATATCCGTCTTTTGTTATTATTTTTTTTATTTTTTTTTTTCAAAAAAAAATGGTTTAAATCTCTTTGTAAAGCGTGTCATCCTTATGCAGGGGCCATGCTAATCTTCTCTGTATCGTTTCAAATTGACCAAATGTCCCGAAGGACACCAATAAAAAAACTGTGTTCTATATAAAGACAAACGTACATACCACGTGATATTACATTGATATTACGTAACAGACACACATACACACACACATTTTATTTTTATTTATTTATTTAATTTTTTTTTTTCTTAAATATATAATCTATAAACATTTTACTCCATAATCATAAGTTGCAATAAACTGTCTACTACCTGGGCAGCAGCAGTTATAGTTGTTTCTCCAGGACTATCGTATGCCGGAGCCACTTCAACAACATCGCCTCCAATCAAGTTAATACCCTGCAACATATCCAAAAGGGTGAGAATCTCTCTCGTGGACAGTCCCCCAGGCTCGGAGGTACCGGTGCCCGGGGCATACGCCGGGTCAATGACGTCGATGTCGAAGGATATGTAGACCTTGGCATTGCCGACATGGGCCTTGATTTTGTCGGCCATTTGCTTGATCCCCATGGTATCAACGTCTCTTGCAGAAAGCGTGGCAAACCCGCACTCTCGGTCATGCTGGCGATCTTTTGTGCGCCGGATAAAGGGTGCTCTGAGACCGACGTGGATGTTGTGGCCGTCCAAAAGGTATCCCTTCTCGTGGGCAAAGTGCAGAAAAGTGCCATGGTTGAGATGGGCGTACGTGGAAATGTTACCGCCCAGAACCTGAGGATCCCACGTATCGATGTGGGAGTCAAAGTGAATAACAGCGACGGGGCCATGGATTTCGTAAACAGATCTCAGGGCAGAAAAGGTGATGGTGTGGTCTCCACCTAGGGTGATGATTCGGGGGGCCGAAGAGGTGTTCAGCTTTTCTGCCATTTGGGAATCGGCCACGGAATGGTTGTGGATGGCTCGATGGGCGCGATACAGCTGATTTAACGCGACCCTGTTGTCGAATGGGGTCATTGGGACATCTCCGCAGTCAACAACTTTGGCCCAGTCGACGTACGGGTTGAAGCCGTTGTGGAAAAAACTGTAGGACCCGAATTTGCCCATTCTTCTTGATCCAGACCGAATGCCCTTGGGCCCGAATCTGGCTCCGCCGCGGTACGAGACTCCAGTGTCGAAGGGCGCACCCACAATGGCCACATCAAATTTGGTGTTTTGTGGGGTAGCCTCAAAGCAGCGATAAACGGGGAGGTGTGCAAAGCCGTCAACGCCTGCAAATTCAGGCATGCTGTCGATTCCCAAGTCGCCCAAGTAGTCTGCATCCGGGATATTTACCTCAGCCCCGTGGTATTCTATATAATCATTGTCGGGATCATACTGTGAAAAAGCATGTTGCTGCTGCTGTTTTTCTTGATAAGTAGGGGTGTTTTGGTCGTGGTTAAGAAGTGGTCCAAAAAACTTTTCCATAAACGTTTCTGGCCTATGGGCAGAAACTGAGGACACGGAAATAATTGATAGAAGAGTTAGTGTGTAAATTTTCATAGTTTATAAAGTAGCAATAGAAATTGGAAAATTATATAAATATTAATTTTTTTTTTTTTTAAAAAAAAAAATGACATTTGGACTTATATATATAGTCAAGGTTTATTTCCATTATTTTGTAGTCTTTTTTCTGGGACATTAATTCGCAATCAGTTTCCAAAATAAATAAATAAATAAAAAGGGGGGAGAATATGAATAGTTGAGTAGAGGTAATGTTTGGAATAGTAGCACGTTAACACAAGTTCTGACAAGAGCGACCGAGAGAACAAAACACCTACCAATATGGACGTTTTCGTTGTTATATACTTATTCAAGCACGACAGGTTTTGGACATTTCCGCATCAGTATATGTTTTGATTTTTTTTTTTTTTTTTTTTTTTTTATTATTATTCTGGGTTCAAACTTCTATATATCTTGAAAATTTCAAGAGCCAGACATAAATATATATATATATGTAAATAGATAACGCTGCAAGACGTTGAGATAAGCATGAAGTTGCAACTGGCCATACAGACCGCACCTTAGCTGCCACAGATGGCAAAAAGTGTAACAAAAGATATTACATGTGTGACAAATACTTTTAAAGAGCAGCCATGCGTGCGGCTCGAGGAATGACAACACCCACCATTAAGGGAAAAAAAAAAAAAAAAAAAAAAAAAAAAAAAAATTAAGTGGCAACTTAGGCAAAAGGGCCAGAATAGCGAATAGAAAGCAGGCAACGATTGGGTGGCTGTCGGCTTACGTCGGAGAGCGAGCGAGAAAGGGCCCGGCACAGGCATCTCGCACCTAAACACGAAAAAAAAAAAAAAAAAAAAAAAAAAAACAAACGACCAATTTCATCACCACCACATAATTATCGCCACAAGTATATCATTATTATTATTACATATAGTATTTATAATATACCCATATATATATATATATATAATATATAGATACATATATATATATATTTGTATATCCACCTCCATTTCTTCTCCATAAACCATCTTTTTTTTTTTTTTTTCTTCATTCTGTCTCTTTTTCAAACAATCCTTATTTCTCATTGTATATAGTTTATTCCTCTTATTCCTCTTATTTCATCTATTTATCATTGTTTATTCGCCTGGTTGTTTCAAAAAATAAAAATAAAAACTGGGTTTTGTCTTTTATTTTATTTTATTTTATATTTTTGTGTTTTTAAAGTTTATTATTGTGCATCCGCTTTTTATATATATATATATATATATTTTTTTTTTATACCCCTCCCCCTACCCCCTCCTAACCCTCTCTCTCCATCATACCTTCACCTCCACACCATATCTTCGACCACCATTTTTCATCCATGCTGTCCTCATCACAGATATTCAAGAGGCATAACTACCAAAAGACTTTGAGAGTTGTTTCTTTGGTGGGATCTCAAGTTCGTCTGGCCTCGCATTCCTCCAAATCCAATACCACAATTGCGCGTTTCATTGCCGAAAAACAGCTGACTGATCGCTCTAAAAATGTCCCTCTAAGCTTACTTCCAGCTGCCGATTTTAACTCTGGCTCTGGAAATACTCTTTCTTCGCCTTTCAACACTTCTGTGGGCCCTTCCCTTGCTGGATCAACCCCCTTTAGAATCATGGCATCTAATGATAATAATGATAATTCGCCACCTTCTTCCAACAACAACTCCACAGATACCCCAACCACATCTAAGCAGGAGAAAAAGAAAAATGATGATGATGATTCCTCTTCACCAGATAAATCAAAGGATGAAAAGTCTCCGGCAACTGAAAAGGAACCTACTGATGATGCTCCTGAACCCGAATCCGATTTTTTCTCCAGCAACTCTAAAAAATCATCCAAGGATAAAAATGCCACCAATAAATCCGACTCTGAAGAATCAAAACCTCCATCGGCTTCCGTCCCTCCATCCGGCCAACCTTCCTCGCCATCAAACTCCTTTTCCAGAACAATCAACGTCACCGATACACCCAAATCAAATACAGAGGCCCTTTTTTCAATAGCGCCCGCTTCTAAAAAGAAGCAAGTCTTGATTCTTCCTATTAACAGACGTCCTTTAATACCAGGTATGTATAAACACGCATTATTTATTTATATATATATATATTTACGTTTTTTTCTAACATTATTTTTTTTTTCTAAACTATAGGTTTCCACAAAGCTGTTGACGTTAAAGATAAAAATGTTATTAAAGCTCTCAAGAAAATTTTGAAGGATGATATTGACGACAAATGCATCGGTGTCTTTTTACTAAAAGAAGAAAAAGGCGATGCTGATACCATTCAGTCTCTTGATGATATCTACCCCGTCGGTGTTTATGCTCGAATCGGTGGCTCTTTCCCTGGAAAGAGCCCCGATGGAGGCGAGACCTTTATTTTATATCCCACCCATAGAATAAAAATTGGTGAAATTGTCAAAAACGAGCCCCAGTCTGAACAACAAGCATCAGCCCCTACAACCGGATCTGTTTCGGAAATCTCGTCCGAGGTGGCAAAAAATGATGCTGAATCCGAAGTTGATGCGGAAACTATTGCCGCCGACTACGAGAAGGATCCTGAGGAACTTGCTCGTGAAGAGTTGTACAAGATCCCCGTATCCTGGAGCAAGGGCGTCACCGATCTAGAAGATTTACCCTATGATCATCATTCGGAAATGATTTCTGCTTTGACAGCCGAAATCCTTAGAATCTTGAAGGAACTCTCGGTTCTTAATAGACCTCTTAAGGACCAAGTTGTCAATCTTGTTCTTGCAGGCAACAAGTTCTCTTCTTCTAACGTTTACGAGGAGCCGCACATCCTTGCCGATTTTGCTGCATCCCTTTCTGCTGGTCGTGCTAAGGAGATCCAGGATGTCTTAGCTAGCTTGAACATTGAAGAGCGTCTTCAAAAGGCTCTTATCTTGATTAAGCGTGAGCTGATCAACATCCAACTTCAAGAAAAGATCAGCGCCGATGTTGATAATAAGATTCAAAAACGACAACGCGAATACTTTTTAATGGAACAACTCAAGGGTATCAAGAGAGAGCTCGGAATGGACGATGGCCGCGAGAAACTTATCCAAACATTCCGCGAGCGAGCCTTGAAGCTCGACATGCCTGAGAGTGTTTCCAAGGTTTTTGATGACGAAATCAACAAGCTCATGACTCTTGAACCCGCAGCAGCAGAGTACAACGTTACTCGCCAATACCTTGACTGGCTTACTTTACTTCCTTGGGGCAAATACTCTAAGGACTCTTATAATATCAAGAACGCCATGAAGATCTTAGACGAAGATCATTATGGTCTTAAGGATGTCAAGGACCGTATTTTGGAATTCATTGCAGTTGGTAAGCTTCTTGGAACAGTTGATGGTAAAATCATTTGTTTTGTCGGCCCCCCCGGTGTTGGTAAGACCTCTGTGGCAAAGTCTATTGCCAAGGCGTTGAACCGTAAATTCTACCGTTTCAGTATTGGTGGTGTTTCTGACGTATCCGAACTTAAGGGTCACAGACGTACTTATGTAGGTGCCCTTCCGGGTAGAATTGTTCAGGCTCTTAAGAAGGCCCAAACACAAAACCCATTGATTCTTATTGATGAGATTGACAAGATCAGAAGAGCCGGATACCATGGCGACCCCTCGGCAGCACTTCTTGAGTTGCTGGATCCCGAACAAAACTCATCTTTCCTTGATCATTACTTGGATGTTCCTATTGATATGTCAAAGACTCTCTTTGTTTGCACGGCCAACTCACTTGACACTATCCCTGGCCCTTTGCTTGATAGAATGGAGGTCATTGAGATTTCAGGTTATGTTGCCGAAGAGAAGATCGCCATTGCCGAAAAGTATCTTGCACCAAGTGCCAAGAAGCTTGCTGGTTTACAAGATGCCAATGTTTCGCTGACACATGAGGCTATCCAAGGTATCATTTCGAAATATGCTCGTGAAAGCGGTGTCCGAAATCTCAAGAAGCAAATTGAAAAGATTTATAGAAAGGCGGCGTTGAACATCATTAAGGAAGTTGGCGAAGACAATTTTGTTGAAGAACCCACTGAAGAAGCTAAAGAAGACTCTTCTTCCACCACCACCACTACCACGACATCTGATCCCTCTTCTACACCCGAAGCACCGATTGAGCCCACAGAGCCTTCAGTTTCGTCTACCATTAATGCTGCCCCTGACAATGCACCAGAGGAGAAGCCATTGACGACTGAAACTGCCAGTAGCAATAGCAATAGCAGCAGCAGCAGCAGCAGCACTTCTGAATCCGTTACAGTTGATGATGAACCACGAGAAGTTTCACAACACAAGCCATTAAAAGTTCCTGACAGTATTTCCATTGAGATCACTCCATCTGACCTCAAGGATTACATTGGCCCCCCAGTTTACACGGAAGACCGCATGTACGAAAAGACACCTATTGGTGTTGTTATGGGATTAGGAGTTACTAGTATGGGAGGAAGCACGCTTTACGTTGAATCTGTTTTGGAGCAACCTCTTACAAGCGACTCGCATGCTGGCATGTCACAAACTGGACAACTTGGATCTACTATGAAGGAATCATCTAGCATTGCTTATTCGTTTGCAAGAATGTTTGTTGGCAAGAATTTCCCTGAAAACCGATTCTTTGAGCGAGCCAAGATCCATTTGCACTGCCCTGAGGGAGCGATTCCCAAGGATGGACCATCAGCAGGCATCACCATGGCCACGAGTTTGCTGTCACTTGCACTGAACGAGCCTTTGGAGCCCACGATTGCCATGACGGGAGAGCTGACACTAACGGGCAAGGTGTTGAGAATTGGCGGGCTCAGAGAGAAGTCAGTTGCAGCCAAAAGATCGGGAGCAACCACGATAATTTTCCCGAAGGACAATCTCGCTGACTGGGAAGCGATGCCGGAGAATATTAAGGAAGGACTTGAGCCCGTTCCCGTTGCGTGGTACGGCGAGGTATTTGACCGAGTATTTGAAAATCTTGACCGCCAGAAAGCCAACCAATTGTGGAAATCGCAATTTGAAAAGATAGATTTGTCTCGCAGGGAACAAAGAACAGCAACTGCTCAAGCATAAATAGCACAACACATGATGAAAGTAACAAACAGCCAATTTTAAGAAAAAAAAAATATTAAATCGAGTAATTTTTTAAAAAAAAAAAAAAAAAAAAAAATAAAAAAAAAAATACAATTCCAATATATATATATATATATATATATAAATGTGTATATACAAAAGTTGTAAAATTTTGTAAAAAAAATTTTTTTATTTGTTTTGGTAATTGATCTTGTACAGTTTTTGTTGAAATAAAATAAAATAAAATAAAAATTAATTTTATATACACACATAACAAGGCTAACAGTAACGAGACAGGGGTACAGCCGTACGATAGTGATGCAATGATAAGTAAAAAAAAAAAAAAAAAAAGCAGAAATCAAATTCTTTTCCCGTTTTATTTGATTTTTTATTTATTTATATATATAACATAGGCAAGAATAGAGAAAGAGATTCTTGAAAATTTGAATAAAATAAAAAATAAAAAGCCACAATTTTTTTTTTTTTTTTTCGGGAAAAGAAACTTTAACGAAATAAACCGGCGATTTTTAAAATTCAAGCCACAGCGGTTATTTTTTTTTTTTTTTAAACAAGCGACACACAGTCAGCTGAAATTTTTCAACGGTTTCATTTTAGCCGCCCTTATTATTCCCTACCCTTTTTTTTTTCCCATCCCCCCACACAAACAATATTAATAATTATGTCTGGTCTTTTTTTATTTGGTTCTGCAACAATACTCCGCTTTTTTTTTTAAAAAAGTCTTTCGCTAACGCTTATTTTCTTCACCCGCTCTTTATTATTTCAATTTTATTCAAATAAATATAATAAAAAGGCAGTAGTTAACGTCGGTGTCTTTCATTTTTATTATTGTTATTATAATTATATAAATACTATCTGATATCTCTCTTTATTTTTTTTTTTTCCCCCCCTCTTTTTTTTCCTCCCCTTTTTTTCTTTCTTTTCAATTATGTCCGCATTATTTACCTCAATAAAATCATCTACTCTCATCAACAGAGCTCTCATCAGATCAATGGCCACTCACACAATTCCTAAGCTCAAGAACCCCGCGCTGTTCAAAGAACAGGCCTTCATCAATGGCGAATTTGTCTCCGCAAAGTCCGGCGCCACCTTCGACGTGTACGACCCGGCCACCGGAGCCAAGATCGGCTCGCCACCCGAGATGTCGCTGGACGAGCTGAGATACGCCATTGACTCGGCAAACACGGCCTTCAAGGAGCTCAAAAAGACCACGGGTCGACAGCGTGCGCGCTGGCTCCGAAAATGGTACGATCTCATGGTCGAAAATCAACAAGACCTGGCCACCCTCATCACATGGGAAAACGGCAAGGTTCTTGCTGACGCCCAGGGCGAGGTCTCGTACGCCGCCGGCTTTTTCGAATGGTTCTCAGAAGAGGCCCCCCGCATCTACGGCGACACCATCCCCTCCGCCGTCCCGGGCCGCCGCATGTACACCCTCAAGCAGCCGGTCGGCGTGTGCGGCATTATCACCCCCTGGAACTTCCCCTCCGGCATGATCACCAGAAAGGTGGGCGCCGCCATTGCCGCCGGCTGCCCCGTCGTCGTCAAGCCTGCCTCCGAAACACCCTTCTCCGCCCTGGCTTTGGCCGTCTTGGCCCAGCAGGCAGGCATCCCCAAGGGCGTCTTCAACGTCGTCACCGCAGAAAAGGCCACCGTCGAGTTTGGCCGCGAGCTGTGCGAAAACCCCACCGTCAAAAAGGTCTCCTTCACCGGCTCCACCCGCGTCGGCAAAATCCTCATGTCCCAGTCCGCCGGCACCTTGAAAAAACTCTCTCTGGAACTCGGCGGCAACGCCCCCTACATCATCTTTGAGGACGGCGATATTGACAGCTCAATCAGCTCCGCCCTGGCAGCAAAATACAGAGGCAATGGCCAGGTCTGCGTCAGTCCCAACAGATTCTTTGTCCACGAAAAAGTCTACGACGAGTTCTGCCAAAAAATCACGCAAAAGGTCTCCTCGCTCTACACCCCGGGCCCTGGCTTCGACCCAGACGCAAACCTCGGGCCCCTCATCAACCAAGCCGCCGTTAAAAAGGTTTCCTCCCACGTCCAAGACGTCTTGGACAAGAACGGTAAGGTCTTGACAGGTGGCAAACCCCTCACCGAGCTCGGCCCCAATTTCTTCCCCGCCACTGTCGTCAGCGACATCACCAAAGACATGCTCATCAACCACGAAGAAACCTTCGGGCCCCTGGTCTCCATCATCAAGTTCTCCTCCGAAGATGAGGTCATTGAAAAGGCAAACAATGTCCCCGTCGGCCTCGCCGCCTACTTCTTCACAAAGGACGTCAGTAGAGCATACCGCGTGGCTGAGGCTTTGGAAACAGGTATGGTCGGCCTCAACACCGGCCTCATTTCCGAACAGGCTCTTCCTTTTGGCGGGGTCAAGGAGTCTGGTTTTGGTCGTGAGGGTTCCAAGTACGGTGTCGATGAATATCTGACAATTAAGACTGTAGTTGTTGCTACTGATAACTAAATAAAAAAAAAAAAAAAAAAAAAATTAAAAATATATATTTATATATATATAGTACGAACAATATATGAAAACCTTTAATCATAATGCTTTCTTTTCTCTCGATCCATATGCTCAAAAAACCCAGCAACGTCATCTTCGGTCACCACCCGGCCTTCATCTGCAAACGGCTTAAAAAAGTCGGTCAGCCGTTGTTTTATCATTGTGTAAGCCTCGATGCCCTTAATTGCCTGCTGGCGCGGGATCTGGTTCAGCGCCCGCTCTCCGGCCTCCAGCAGCGAACTGTGGGCGTCATCATCTTCCGGGGGCTCATAGTGCAGCTCGTCTTTGACAAAAAAGGGGAATTTAACTGTCATGAACTCCTTCAGAGTCGGGCTCGGCGACGACGCATGTTTGGACGCAAGAGCGTACGAGAATTTGATTCGGTACCGGTGTGCCAAAAACACCGAGAATTGGTACTTAGGATTGACCCCTTTGGTCAGTAATTCATCTCCTTCTGTTTCTTCATCTAAACCATCTAAACTGCCGCTGGCCCTCTCCTTCCCTTGCTCCGTTTTTTGTCTCTTACCATCCGGGCGCTCTGTGCAATCGGATGCCTCTTCAACAGAACGCTTCCTTAATGCCTGGCGCCGCTCATCCAGCGTACCCCACGACCCCCACGGGACAACCGCACAGATAGCTGAAGGTTCTAGCTTTATCATTTCCTCAAATATTGCCCGGTGTTTCTCGACACATTTCCAGCAAACAAATGCGTCAAACTGATCAATGTTGGGTAACCCCGGTAACGTAACATTATCAACCTCTTCATCATCAACTTCTTCTTCTTCTTCTTCTTCTTCTTCTTTATCGTTATCATAAGTATTACTGTTTTCACCATCCTTTTTTTCTTTGTTTTCTTCCTTTGGTTTATTCTCGATGGATGACGACAACGACGACGACGACGACTTTGTATCCTTGTCCTCCACGTTTTGCTCATCAGACGCACCGCCGGCAATTTCGCATTGTGGGTCCACATTAGCGGTAACCGGTTTACTTTCACCTTTATAAACGCTACCCACTTTCAATCCCAAGATGCACTCTTCATGATACCAATCCTCGTCACAAACGTCGCCAAGCAGACATTGGAACATTGTACCCTTTTGCTCTTCGGGAACAAACGCCTCGTCGCAGTGACAAAACCGGCCCTCGAAATTGTGGTTATAAATGTTGCTCACCGACTCGGGGGGGTCCAAGGAATCAAAGTTTTTCCGCAAGTTGCACCCGCCAAACGATTCCATCCGCGTCGTCCCACAGTCGCACGTAAAGTTCCGCTTCGTAAACAGCTCAACCAACTCGTGGTCCCCGTGGCACTGTATGCTGCACGAGTAGCATATCCCGTTGTGTTGTCCCTTGTTCTTGGGGTTCCTGAAGCATGTTAAGCAGGCATATACTTGTTGGCGTCCTATTGTCTCGATCGGGTCGTTGAATGTACATTTGTCTGGTTCATAAGGCATATTTTCCCTCGCATATTGTTCACTTTTTTTTTTTTTTTTTTTTTTTAAAAAAAACGTCAGTATACCTATCTCTTTATCAAAGTTTATCAACTGATCGTTTACTTACAGTTGCAGTTGGTTTTGTATGTAATCTAAAGCTGTAATAGACCCCAGAGGGTCCTTAGAAGTAGAAGCTGAAGCACCACTAAAGTCAGATTTTTCAGACGACATTGATGCAAATAATAGATTCAGAAGTAGACGCAGATTTATATATTTATAAGAGAAAAAAAAAATATGTATATAGTGAGTTTTAAGATTTGAAGGTTGAATAAATAAATAAAATTGATTTAATACGCGTTGCCACTTGGACCTGTGTTTTTTTATACAAAAGAAAAGTAAACATGGTTATGTCTTACCTCGCGTTGGTGTAATAACCATTCTGTAACAAGACGCGAAAAAGTAACGTTCAACCGTGTTTTCTTTGTTTTTTCTTTAATTTTAATTGTAATTTTAATCACTTCTCAATATATCGTCAAACTTTTTAATCAACTGTTTCTTTATTCCTATTTTATGTTATGACCGATATCTATACCTGTCTCCCTAATTCATCGCTTCCATTCAACGAAGAATATGAAGAGCTGTTTCTGGCCTTTTCCCGAGTGGGGCTAACGTCAGCTGACCTGCTCACAATGACGCCGACCGAGATAGCTCAAACGTGTAGACGGTCGGCAGTCGAGATTCGCAAATTCGTAAGTGAGCTGGAACGCGACATTCGACTCAGTCTCGATCTAGCGTGGGGCTCCGCCGTGTCCTTGTACAACAAACAAAAAGAAGTAATTTCCATCGATTTAACTCCCCCGGGCTCAACCAATCCAGACGACAAATCCTTGAAACCTGCCAACTATAACGTTCTAAACGATGTTATTGGCGGTCATGTGCTGCAAGGCATCCCCCTCGGCTCGGTCACCGAAATTGTGGGGTGCAGCTCGGTCGGGAAGTCGCATTTGCTGCTGCAACTGTCCGCCACCGTCCAGTTAAGGAAATCGAAACGTAAAGCTATTTATATTACGACCGAGGGCGGCGGTTTAGAAACTCGCCGGCTACAGGATATAATTGCTCGCATCTCTAAAGACAGCGGTATTGACCAGCAAACAGACAGATCAAGGAAAATCAGCACCGACAATGTACATACTTTCAACTGCTTGGAAGGTGAAGAACTACTCCATGTACTAAAATATCAGGTTCCCATTATCATTGACAGACACGACGTCGGGCTTGTTGTCATCGACTCAATTGCTGCCCACTTTAGAGGAATGGGCCAACGAAAGACTAAACAGTACTGGAAAAAGACACCCGACGACGAGGAAAACTACCAATTACTGCGGTCTCTTGCAACATATTTGAAACAGTTGGCCACAAGCAAGCACGTTGCCGTTGTTGTGTCTAACCAGGTTGCTGATCGGTTTTGGAAAAAGTTCAACTATTCTCCTTCATTAGTTTCAAAACGCTACGATCCCAATTCCAAAAATAGGCGCATCATTGTACAAGACAAAAATGTACACCCTCTTATGGCTGACCATCAGATTCGTTGGTACAGCGGCTGGACCAATGTCTGCTTAATGGCCCAAGGCGGACCCATGTCTAAACCTAAACAACAACTACAACAGCAACAGCAACAGCAACAGCAACAGCAACAGCAACAGCAACAGCAACAGC
>JAKTYK010000152.1:0-12866 GCA_030578655.1 Magnusiomyces starmeri
GAGAGAGAGAGAGAGAGAGAGAGAGAGAGAGAGAGAGAGAGAGAGAGAGAGAGAGCAAAAGACCAGGAACTACAGGAACCATGAAAAGCGAGGAGAATTCGATGTCTGGGATGGCGGACGAGGAGTGCCGGCGGCTGGACGCGCATCTGCAGGAGGTGTTTGAGCTCGAGGCCGAGAAGCGGGGCCGCGAGACGGCGGCCGCGGGCGCCAGGGAGCACGCAGACGACGGGCAGCCAGCCCCGAGTCCGGATCCAAAACCCCAGCAACAGCAACAGCAACGCGAAGAAGAAGAAGAGGAGGAAGAAGAAGATGATATAATGAAACAGTTTTATGATCTGTTTGGGGAGCAGGGGAGGGAGAAGAGCGAGCAACAGCAGATGCAGATGCAGCAGCAACAGCAGGAGGAGGCGGCGGACGGGGGCCGGATGTCGTCGGCGGGGCCGCTTGATCTGGACTGTTTGGATATCGGGGGATTCGACTTTGGGCTGCCGGCGCATCTGGGGTACCACGGCCACGGCCACGAGGGCGGGGTTGCGATGGTGCCGTCGGTGGAGGAGCAGGAGAAGGCGGCGGAGGCATCTGGCGGCGGGTCTGCGATCATCAGCCCGCCGGCGAGCCGCAGCGCCACGTCGTCGCCGGTGTCGGAGCTTGCTGGTGGCGGTGCTGGTGCTGGGACGGGTGCTGCCGACGAGGACCGTGTTGTTCCGCTGCTGACGCCGGTCAAGAGCGAGGACTCGCCGTCGCCGCAGCCTTCAAATGGCTCCTCCAACACCACCACCGACGCAGGATCCTCCTCTTCACACAAGACGGGGGAAAGCAGTGCCTCGGCAGCATCGACAACAGCATCGACCCCGTCTTCAAATAGTGTTGCAATGTCGTCATCGTCATCGTCATCGTCGTCGTTGTCGTCGTTGTCGTCTTCATCGGTGTCCACTACTCCCCCCTCTGTCTCGTCGTCGCCAGACTCTTCTCACGAGCTGCCCAAACAGGCTGCAAAGATGCCGAGCAATTCGGCGTCTACGTTGGGTCGCCCGGAGAGCCCAGCGGCGAGCTCAGTTTTGGAAGACTTGGATTTCGATTCCTTGTTTGGTGAGTCCGAAGGCAACAATGACAATGACAGCAGCAGCAGCAGCAGCAACAGTAGTAGTAGCAGTACTCCAGAGTCCGACGAGAAGCAACAGACATTAGTTCGGCAGCCAATGCTGGTGCTGCCGCCTTCTATAGAAGAGTGCAAAAACAGAGATAATGAGTCTGCTGTCGGTGGTGCTTATGGCGAGACAAGTCCTGAGGTGGTTGAAGATGATGCCGTGGAGGTCATTCGTGTGTGCAACAATGGGCCGGATCGCCAAGCTAATAATGCCTCTGCGGTCCCGGCGGCATCTTCTGCCCCTGCTGCTATGCCTGCTATGCCTGCTATGCCTGCTATGCCTGCTATTCCCAGTGCATCTGCTGGAGCTGGCAACACAACAACCACCAGGCGGAAACGAGTCACGGGCATGGCCGTGCAGCCTCCCAAACGGCGAAAGTTGGCGACTCAAGGCATTGGCCGCAATTCCGCTGTCAAAAAGGGTATTTCTACTAGTACTACTACTAGTACAGGTGCTAGTACAATGCATACCTCCAATGCCAACGGTAGCATGAATAGTACTAATGACCAAAGCAAACAACATCAAACGGCTTCAGGTACAACAACCGAGCAGGTTAAAAGTCAGCATAATCCGGTTGGTTCGCCCATGTTCCATTTCCCCACAACAAACCATTCAACTTTGCAACATCAACAACAAAGAAGACCGTTTATTCAAAACCTGAGTTATCCCTCACCCAATCTGACCACCCAGCCTCCATTCACCCATTCTTCTTCAAACACAACGACCCAACCCTCCTCAGTGAGCCATCTCCGGCCCCAGAAATATCCAGCGGCATACTACTCGACGTTTCCCAATATAGGGAACCCCCAGCATTTTACTGATACCAACAAGAAAAATAATCTAATCAACAAGACGACCGGTCATGTGCGTCAAAACCCTACAACAACAACAACAACAACAACAACAACAACAACAACAGTGCCGCCAAACCTATGTAATTTTACCAAATATTCGTCAAATAACGACAATAGAAATAGTTTTGTGATGACCAGCGAGTCAGCAGAAACATGTACAAAACATGAGCTGTTACTCCCGGAGGATATTAGAGAGTATCCAATTAATAGAGAAATATCGTCATCACAAGAATCTTTAGCATTATCATCATCATCATCATCATCATCAACAACAACAACAATTGCATCGACCTCATCAAAATCATCTTCATCAGCATTTGCATCAACAGCATCATCATCATCAGCATCAACCTTAGCATCATCATCATCATCTTCTTCTTCTTCTCCATCTTCTAACTCCAGCTCTTGGGCCATTAATATGGAAACAATTCGCCAACTCAAGTCGCAAATGATCTCAGCACACACACTTCTAACCACCTACACGGCGTTAAAAAAGACGTCTTCTCAGATGGCAGCACAGCTGGATCAGTCGACGCACTACCGAGTTCTTTTAGCCGAAGAGAATTCCAAGCTCCGCAGCACGATCTCCATAATGACCAAGGAGAAGGAGCAGCTGAAGCGCGCGCTCCAAAAGATCCACAAGGACACCAATGGTCTACAAAAGAACGAGGCTCTACTTAAGGAGCTCAATGACAAGAATATGGAGATTTCCCGGTTGAGAAGAAAGTGTAACGAGCGTTAATTTATGTATGTGTATTGTATATATCTTCAAATTTGAATATAAAATAATTTGAATATTGAAAAATATTTTTTTTTTTTTTTTTTCTGGACAAAATTGCCATACGGCTGAATTTTTTTTTTTTTGTATAAAATGTTGAGCTGTTTTTTTTTTTTTTTTTTTTTTTATTTTTCCAGTGTCCTAATAATAGGCCTTTTATTTTATTTTATTTTATTTTTTAATTTTTTTGGTACCCGGAAAACTTAGAAACCTATAAAACCTCCTTTTTTTAAAATATTTTCATCTCTTTTTAAATATATCCATTGTTCTAGGATCTGCTACTTTTTTTTTTTTTTTCTTCCATTAACATCTACAATGATTGCGACTGCTAGCTCGTTTCTGGCTTATGTCTTGCCGATCATCGTTTTTGTTATCGTCATCTTATATCTCATCGTCTTCTTCCATTCCAGACGTCGTCGCAGAAGAGCAGCAGCAGCAGCAGCAGCAGCAACAGGAGCAACTTCTGTTTCCTCTCAAAACCGCCGTATCAGCGGTATAGCCAACACAAATAACAACAACAACAACACCAGCTCTTCTTCTGCAAGAACAGGTGGGCCTGCTGCAACTCAAGGTACTACTGCACAAGGAACCAATGACGGACACCCGCCCCGCCGCCATCGTTATCGCCGACGGAGAAGACTACGCAACTTTTTGACCGGAAGAAGAGGCTCGTTAAACTCAGAGGACTTGGAGGAGCAGCGCTCGCTGTTTGGACACCATGACAGAAACAATCTCTCCTCCACAAACTCCGGCACATCCTCATCAAACAACAACAATACCACCAGAACAAGCACCAGACAAAGAACAAACAACAATGCAACCAGACGGCGCAACGGGAACACCAATAGAGCTCCCAAAGTCCCGCCCCCTACTCGTGGCAAGGAAGATAAGGAATGGGCTGACGCATACAATAGAGTCCTGAGAGATAACCCATACGCCTTAACCTTGTACGAGCTGGATGCAATGTTCCCTGCACAACAATTCAAACGTGAAAAACATGACCTGTACCGCCTGGCCCGGCATACGTCCATGAAGGCCAAAGAACAGATCCAGCAGCGCAGGGCCTCTCAATTGCGGAACAGCAAGCTGTTGGGCTCTGACCCCGCCTCCCATCTTTCCAGTTCAGGCGAGGCTATGCAGCCGTTCGAACACGATTCCACTGCCTCTCCTTCCCTATTACCTGTCCGCCCACATACCCCAGCTTCCCAACTCGGTTCCCCTAGATTCCTTCCTAACGACAACAACAGCAACAGCAACAGCAACAATGGCTCTCTGTCTAACATTGCTAACTTTTCCGACGTCTCCTTAAATAGCTCCCATAACAACAATACATCCGGCGTCCCTTCTAGATCATCTACTCCCGCCTTATCTGGCGCCGTTCCTGTGACCACTACCGGTGTGCGGCCCAAATCCGCCTTCCCCACCACTACAGCAGCAACTACCTCAGCTGCTACCACCGCTCAAACAATAAACTCCGTACGTCCAATGTCCTATGCCCCCTCCTCAAGCACCATGCGAAACATCTCCGCTGCGGCAAATTCCAAGCCCGCCCCTGAATACAACAGCAACATCCGCAGAAACATCTCCATGCCTAGTCATCGCAGCGCCCCCTCTACACCCGCCTCTCGATTCAGTACTCGCCGGGCTCAGACATTCAACGATACATTCGACTCCAACCACAGCAACAACACTGCCTACGACCCTTATTTATATTCCATAGACAACACCCGAGAACCAGCGAATTCCCATTCCTTTGCTCCTGATCTCGAACGAGGCCCCAACAACTCTGCAAACGTCTCCTCCAGAGAGCCGATCATCGACGAGGATGACAGTGACTACGAATGGGTTTACGAGGAATACACCGACAGCGACAACGACAGTGTCCACACTACTGACACAAACTGGCTACATGCCGTCACCTCACTCGCCTCGTTTTTCAGTCCCTTGGGATCAAACTCGCAACACGCAGAATACAACGATTTACAGGATCTGGAGCCTCGCCCTAGACGTCAAAGACGTTTACGCCGCAGCAGATTCCACAGCGAAGACTTGTCTAGTTCCCGGCATTTGACTGAATTCGATCAACACGGTGAACATGGCGATAGCGATGGCGACAGAAATGACAATGACAATGACAATGACAATGACAATGACAATGACAATGACAATGGCAATGACTTATATAATCCCGATCTGGATCCTGATGTGGATCTCGTTTCGGAAGCCGCCGCAGTATCTCGGGGGGCGTCTCTCAAACGTATGTCTGCAAACTCGCGAGTAAACCGTCACATTTCCACCATGTCTGCGCCCGGCGGAATTCCTCGACACTCCATACATCCCATTCCGGAACACATGGTCTCGGAGCTGACGTCCGAGAGCAACGACGACACAATTGTAGCCACCTCGGGGGCCACCAGCCAAACGGATCTGGCCCACGATTTTGTGGCTCGCGACTCTGTGATTAGCAATTCTATAGCTGCCAACGACAACGCATCAAACACCGCTGCCACAGACGCAGACGCAAACGCAGACGTAGACGCAGATGCGGTCGCTGCTGGCCAGAGCAAACCCTCCGAAAACGACTCAGAAAAGGAGTCCAAAGAGCCCACCCCGAGCTCAGGCATTAGAATCGTCGACAATGACGAAGACGACTTTGTCTTTTGCCCCATTTGCCAATGCCCCATCCGCGAGCTAGACGAAGAACGGGAAGCAGAACTTGCTGCCAAACACAAGTCTGTCACCGCCACGCCCATCAAAGAAGAAGAGCCCCAGCAGACATCATTGTCTCAGGACGCAGATACTCCCGTTACTGCCACGACAGAGACTGGAGAAGGAGAAGGAGAAGGAGAAGGAGAAGGAGAAGAAGAAAGACCCGCCCAGTCGAACCAAAATGAAAAGACCGAAGAACATAACCAGGAAGAAGAAGAAGAAGAAGAAGAAGAAGAAGAAGAGGACAATGACCACATAGTTCGACTGTTATCGTGTAACCATGTTTACCACGACGAGTGCATCCGCCCATGGCTGACCACCAGCAAGGCCCTATGTCCTCTTTGCAAGCGGGACTTTAGAAATGAAATTCCCGTTGAGATATTAAGAGAAGAAAGCATTTAGAATAGAGATTTCTATATATATATATATTACGTCATGATGACAAATAAATGACACATCTGTTCACTAAACTAGGTAATTTTAAACCTCCTTTAAACAACAACAAAAAAAAAAAAAAAAAATTGAATAAAATATTTCTTTTTTTCTTTCTTTACTATTATTTGGATATTTTAGATATTTATATTTATATATATATATATCTTTAAGAATTATATCCCATTGAAGATATTTCAGTTTATTTTGTTGTATTTTTATTTTCAGTTTATCTTCTTTAATTGATCTTGCTATATATATATATATATATATATGCCGCTGGACCCTTACTCTTACGTGGCTCCTTCGCGGGTCAAGACCTTTCTTTGCCCCATGGGCAAACTCAAAAGACACACATTTCTCAATTACGCCGACAGACTCAGCAGTGTTCGTGAGATCCGGTTAGTGGACGTGACTCCGGATGGGCGAAGTGATAGAGGTAATTTTTTTTACAAATATATATATATGTATATATAAATCTATTTCGTCTAATTTTCCTTTTTTTTTTTTTTTTTTTTTTATTGATATTTTATCACAGCTTTATTTAGTCCTCAAGGTTTCCCAAATGGAAAAGTCGTCTATGATTTCTTTATATCGCCAATTGACCAGGAACTGGACTTTTTACATGATCTGGAACCCTGGCGACAAGTTTTCTGTGTATGCCCATTCACTCAAGTTTCTTTTAAGACAAAAAAAAAAAAAAAAAAAAAAAGCTAACATGTTTGTTTCTATTGTAGATTTTCGCATTAACAACCTTCAGTTATAAAATGTCACTCCAAGATTATGAAGCCAAACTACTTTTACTTCGCAAAAAATACCCACATGCAGTTATCCACAAAATCCTCATCTTTGGAGTCCCCGGAGCGGACCTTCTTCAAGGATCAAAGAATATCATTCCCATTCTCTCCTCTCGCCTTGCCCCAATAACAATCTTGGGAACTGTGATGTGCGACATCACCACCGACTTGCTTGCCGAGCTCGCTGTTTTGGCAATAACAAGAGAAATGGGCTCCTTCAAATCCCCAGGCTTGATGGAACTTGAACGCCCGGTATCTTTGTTCCAAGATGGGCGCTCCTACAATAGCAAATTCCAATCCATGGGCTCTCCCACCAGTTCAGGAAACTCAAACGGTTCTCACCACCATTCGCAAGCAAACAGTTTTAGCTCAATCACCTCGTCACGCCTCAAATCAGGATCCATATCTATAGGTCTCGGCGACCGCACCAAAAACAAACAACAGGGCCGAAGCAAAAAATACCTCGCTGGACTATACCTTCTTGCCGGACGATGGCAAGATGCCCTTAGGGAGTTCAGCGAAGCGGCTTCAATCCTAAAAAGTGCCCACGACCATCTATGGCACGCATCGGCCCTTGAGGGAATCGGCATTTGTCTACTGCTTCTTTCTTTCTTAGAACTCCCAACAGCTATCCCGCAAATCGCCATCCAAGCAACTAACTTTAGCTCCCACAGCCTCTCCTTTTCTGATTCAACAGAATCTCTAACTCCAACAAACTCAAACTCGGGCGTTCTGCCTCCATCTATGTTTGAATTCTTGCCCGAACTCACAAACGCAATTTTACGCCTCTATGCAAAATCTCAAAACGTCCAAGAAGAAAGTGTCCCTCAGGTTGTTTTTTGTGAAACAATCCTGCGCTTTGCCAATCTTCTTTCAATCACTCGGCTGTGCGGCGGATGGAACCCGGCTTCTTTGTCTGCTGTCGTCCGGGGGACCCCCGTGGGCAAAAACATCACTCCCGACAGTCCTTCCATCACCGCAATCACCAGCTGGATAAGCAGAGCGTATGCCACCGACCTCAACAACCTACCCATCATTTCCCGCTGCAGCATCTTTGGCGGGATCGCCGTCATTTATGCAAACATTGGTCTTGTTAGAAAGCGTTCGTTTGCCATTCGCGAAATCCTGCTCACCATAATCCCCCGACTCGCAAAGGCTCGCAATATCCAGGCAGCTAGCATTGGCGTCCATTCCGACGACGCTGAAGATGTCGATAAACAGATTGTACATCTCATTGACGGAGAGCGCGAGGGCGGCGTTATTGAGCTTTTAGATAACCTGTGCCAGATTTATGGCGCCGGCGACATTACATCCATTGGCTACGGGTGGATCAAGCTCCGCGTTTCCTTTCTCATGACTTGTTTATCCCTATGTGAAACAATACCCGATTACAATGGAATAATCCACTTTGCCGGTCTTTTACTTTCTACCGCCGCTGACGTTTTGTCTGAACGTGATCAGTTGCAGATTTACAATACTGTACTCCGCGCCGTTGAATCCGCTCGTAGATTGGGCAACGTGCATATTAGTGCCGACTTTTGGGATTCTAATATTCTTCGCGACCTCAAAATTGTTTCAACAACTTCCTCCATCGTCCCCCAATATAGACCCTCATTACCTTCGGGAGAAAATACCGACGGCTCCAAGGTGTTTCTTCACAACCCTTTTGCATCCAAAAACCTTGGTCCAAGAAATGGAGCTTCCCCCGACGCTTCTTCTTCTTCTTCTGCTGCTGCTGCTGCTGCTGCTTCTCAAGCAGGCATGCAGAATGCTCAACAACCTCGCATTTTGGTCCAAAACGAACGGGCAGATTTTTCAATTCGTTTACAAAACCCCTTTGCATTCGACCTGCACATTATTAACCTCTCATTGCTTACCGATAACATCCCCGTCAGCGCCAGCTTGACCAACATTCATATCTCACCCGTCTCAATTGGCGAGTTCACTATTCCCGTCATTCCTAAGGGTACCGGCACCTTGAAAATCCTCGGCGCCTCCATTCAAGTTGCTGGTTGCGCCGCCAAAAACTTTCTTCTTACCGAGCGTCCGAAGTATGTCATTTCCGACAAAATAGAAGCTGTGGGGGGCAAATCGGGCATTGGCCACGGCCGCAAGGAGCAGCAAAGCCTTGTCAAAAACATATCCATCGACATTGACGTCATTTCGGCTCAGCCCGTCATGGTTCTCAAAACCATCTCCGTTAACCAAGGCTGGATGATGCTTTTGGAGGGCGAAAAACAACTATTGTCCATTTCGCTGGCAAACATCTCCGACATTGATGCAAACTATGTTTTTCTTAACTTTTCCGACTCAACAACGCCCCCACTACAAGTGGCTTTGGCTAACAAGGATCTTCCACAAAATGAAATCTACGAAATTGAATACTTTTTATTCAACAGGAAGGCTCTGCAGTGGATTCAAGAGCCTCGGAAAATTTCGCCAACCGAGGAAACCGAATGTGATAAGTTTTCCCAGCTCGTCAAGCAAGTCTCTCCCGTCACTGTTACTAGCCACAATGCTAGCACCTTTAATATCCTTGTTATTGGCAAAAGAGGTATGAATCAAGGAACGATATCTGTCGAATATGCCAACAACGACAAGAGTGCTGCCGATGGCAAGAATACCCCTCCGCCTGTTTGGTTACGCACGCTGTCAATACCCATAAACATCACGGTCAACTCAAGTATAGAGCTCAGTGGCTGCGACATGATGAGCTTACAAGATAACCAGGTCTTTACAGATGATCCCAATGTCGTGTGTGCAGGCAGTTTGTCGACATATCTCAACTCTCTTAAAGAAAAGGGTCAATTGTCGGAGTACTGCTTGTTGGTAGTTGATCTTCGAAACTCTTGGAACCAGTCTATTGAAGTTACCTTGTGGAGTACGCCCGAGGGTAGCGAGGAGGATAGTTTTGAGAGCAATATTTTCTCTAAACCAACAGACACAAATGCAGAAACTCATACCCAAGAGGAAAATAAAGACAAGTATGTGATCAAGGAAACCATCAATGCCGGGAAAACAACACGACTGCTAATTCCCGTGAAGCGGGTGGCTTTTACTGAAAAGGAGTTGGCCCGGCCTATTCCGAGCCTGAGTGCGACAAAACGCCAGTTTGTTGTGTCCTCCAACACAAGTGGTGAGAAGGGGCGGCTGATACGTGAAAACTTTTGGTATCGTAACGCTTTGCTATCCAAGCTGGGAGGATCCTGGAAAGTTGTGGAAGGTATTCCGCGTCGCGGAATCCTCGAACTGCGCGGAATTCGGCTGACAAGGAAAATGATTAGCATTCTCCGTGTGGAATTGGTGTCGCTTAGCATGTCCCTGAAAGTGGACGGCAATGCCAATGACAGTCTAAAGAGTAAGGAACCAGAGGACCAAACTCCGGCACCCTCATCCGATAACGTAGTTAAGGTAGAGGAGGATTTTGTTACGATTTACACATGCATACACAACAGAACAGCTCGGGCCATTTCAGGGTACTTGCGAGTGATTCTTGCTCAGCGGTACGCAGATGCTCCCTCATCAAATCTGGGGGGTTTGCCCAGCAATGAGAACAATAGCTGGGCTAGTATGGAGACCAAGTTTCTGTACAATGGCAGTCTGCAGCAATTGGCTTTGGACATTGCACCGGGAGAAAAGCGCATTGTGCCCATTGGCGGGCTATTCATGACAAGGGGTGAGTATGAATTCACCAGCGTGTTTGACGAGTTCCCCCGGGACAACGACGAGGCCAAAACCAGACGGGCTTTAACCAACGGTAGTTCACCGTACCCCGATGGATACGACAGTAGATTGGAGGAAACAAACAAGAATCCTCAACACGAGCAGCGCAACCCTATTTACATAAAGGTTGTTTAAAAAAAAAAAAAAAAAAAGAAAAATACGATTTGATAGAGGTGTTTATAGATAACTAACAAATGATATATGTAAATGAAAAATAAAATAAAATAACTGTGTATAGACTTGAATATGTTACTCTCTAAATAAATGGAGGGGGGGGTTGAAATATTCTTGGGGATACTAAATGGCTTGTGCGTATATTCATATAGTGAGAGACTTTTAAACAGTAAAAACAACAACAACACCGGGTACTTCCGGGTCGACCCTATTTATAGTCCCGAGTCCGTGTGCCGATTCTCTATCTTCTTGTCTATTATCTATTCGTTTCATTTTTAATGTCGTGGTTTTTTTTTTTTTTTTTTTTTTTTTTAAAAAAAAAAAAAAAACCCCTAATCTTTTTGTCTTTCTCCTTCATTCCCTTTTTTATTTTTTTTTCTTTCTTCATCACCTTCTTTTCTCAGCAATAATCGATATCTACAATGGCATTTAAACAATAGCAGTGATTCTCTTATTTATCTTTTATTGGTCTTAACATTCTTTTTTTTGTTCTTTTATTTACTCATTTATTAATATTTATATTCTTTTTTTTTTGTTCTTTTACTAATATTTATTTATTAACTTATTCTTTTTTTTATTTTTTTTATTCCTTTTTATTCATCTTTTATTCATTTTATTCTACGTTACCCCCATCCAGCAACCATTCGGCAAATACTCAGTAATTTGAAAAATATGCGACTGTGATATCATAGATATACATAACGGGATTAAAGCTATTTCAAGTGTGCTTTTTAATGACAGTATGACTTTATACGGTATCTCAATCTCTAATTTATTTCCCAACAAAATAAACTTGAACGTCAATCTTCAATTTTTATTGCTTTCAATTCCTTGCTTTTCTACCTTTTTCTATACCTTTGTTTTTCTCTACATTACCTTTGCCCAGCGAATATCCAGAAACTTCGGCAATACACAATTGGGGTATCATGAAAATCCATAATTGCGTTAAAACTATTTTAGGAGTGCGCTGTTTGACATTAAAAGGGTTATAATGGGTGTCCAAACCTTTTGTTACTTCATTCAGTAAATGTTGATGGTAGTTTTCATGTTGTTATGGCTTTCTATGGTATCACAATTTTTGTCGTGTTCTTAAAAATAAAATAAAAAAAATACCCAAACTGAAGAACAACCCTCATAATATGTTGTAAGTCGTTTTTCTTTCTTTGCTATTGACTTCAAATTTATTCTCTATTTTTTTTACTGCAACAAAACATTCAAATATATCATGGGCAAATAAAGGATTGCCACATACCAGGAAAATATTTATAAAGAATTTGAAAATAAAGCAACAGAGATCTGTTTGACAATAAAAGCCAACCACCTTTTTTTTTTTTTTTCCATACTTATAATAGTTATCATGATACTCCAATAAAATTGTCACTAATTATCAAGACGCCAAAAAAAAAAATATTTTCCATTTGAATTAACAAGATTCTTTTCCAATTTTCTTAACTACATTATAAATATAATAATAATATGGTTGTCTTCATTATCCATCTACTCACTTAAATGTCTATACCATTGTTTTTTTTTTAAAAAACCCTTCTTTGACAGCTCTTGATTCTAGCAAAAAGAATTGATTCGACCCACGATAAAACTGGGGACGTTCTGCATGTTAAGCAGATGCCGTGACCAACTGGACCATCGAACCAGCCAATACTTAAAAGAAAACTTATATTCAATAAGAAACATTCAAACTACCTTAATATAAATGATATTATTATTTTTTTTTTGTATATACCCAGGAAGAACTCTTTTAATACCATTAAATGCTTAATTTGCTTAAAGTATTTTATACAAATTTTGTTTGTTTCGATTTGCATTTACAAAATTCTTTTTTTTTCTTCCAATAAAACATCTAACAAAGCGTTGAATTATACAATACCCACACTTCTTTTCTCTCAAAAGGTTTTAGATAAGTCATTGTGATGGAGTCTTTATTTAGTACTTTTTGATTCTTTTATTAAGTCGTTTTTTAATATAGCGCTTAACTATACCACCTATGGTTTGTTAAATGTTGTAATATATATATGAACTAAAGAGTTGATCTAGTACATGTTGTAATTTTGTTAATATACCTATTACAATGACTAACTATTAAGAGTGATGTCATTGTCGTTTTCATACTAATGATTTAATAAAATACATTAAAACTCGGATTGATTCATCCAGAGTGACCAAATAAACTTACCAACATACAATCTTTCCGTCCAATAGTAACCTTGATTTGTTATCATTTAGTTTTTGGAAT
>JAKTYK010000153.1:0-12786 GCA_030578655.1 Magnusiomyces starmeri
AAAAACAACTTTTTTTTTTTTCTTTTTTTGCCCCCAAAAAAAAAAAAAAAAAAAAAAAAATACTTTTCTGTTAACTCGTCTGATCTCATTTCGCAACAAACATCACAACAAATATCACATGTATACCAGTTTTTGTAGCTCGCATTTATAAATAACAATGGACGACGACGACTTCGACTCCATGTTCGAGGATATCGACAGCTCCCAGGTGTTTACAGATAACACCCAGTCGTCTGCCGCCGTTGTCCGCTCCGCGTACTCCACTCTAGACAATAATGATTTGCCTCCATCAAATAATTGCCCCCCATCTCCCCCATCTCCACAGAGCGGAGCATCAGGAAATCTGTCTTTACCGCGTCAAACTACATTCTCCAAGGACTATCCTCTTCTTGTCGGACATCAGCCGGGAACAATGCCTCCTCCTTCTAAAGTCGTGATCCCATCCATCAGAGATCATGTCAACAGCAAAATTATGAGCAACACGCCATCAGCAACAACCTTGTCAACGCACACAAATAACCTTCCGTACATTGAAACCTTACGCGAGAATGATGCTCTCAATATCACCCATCATGAACTGAACTTTGAAAATTTGCGCACCTACATATACCCCACCAACTTGGAGATTCGTGACTACCAATTCAATATCGTCAAAAACGCTCTGTTTTCAAACGTTTTATGCGCTTTACCCACGGGTCTCGGTAAAACCTATATAGCCAGCACGGTGATGCTCAACTACTACCGATGGACGACTAAAGCCAAAATCATCTTCATGGCCCCTACTCGGCCTTTGGCGTCACAACAACTAGAGGCCTGTCTTGGTATCACTGGGATTCCTTTCCATGATGCCAGCATTTTAATGGGAAACATTGCCGCGTCTCTTCGGGCACACGAGTGGGAAAATAAACGCGTTTTTTTTGCTACCCCTCAAACCGTTGAAAATGATTTGAAAAAGGGCATTCTTGATCCCAAGAGTATCGTTTGTTTGGTTGTTGATGAGGCTCATCGATCAACAGGAAACCAATCGTATGCCGAAGTTGTTCGGTTTATATCCAGATTTAATGAATCTTTCCGCATCCTAGCCCTAACTGCCACTCCGGCCTCAACAGTCGAGGGTGTTCAAGAAGTCATCAATAATTTAAAGATCTCTAAAATTGAAGTTCGTACTGAGGACAGCTTGGACATTAAGCAATATGTCCATGACAAAGATATCACTAGAATCCTGGTGAAATATTCCGACGACCAACAAGCACTGATGAACCATTTCACCGAAGTCGTTAATCCTTTACTAAAAGAAGCTCGTGGTCTAGGCGTTATGTATATAACCGATCCACTAAACTTGTCGTTGTATGCTATTAAAATGGCTAGACAACGGTACATGGCATCTGCAGCAGCCAGAACAAACAATCCAACAAAGTTTAGAATATTTGCACTACTGCAGCTGCTGTCCCCCATAGGACATGCCATTCAACGACTCAAATACCATGGGATTTTACCCTTTTATACGATACTTCGCAAAATGCATACAGAGGGGGCAAATTCCAAAAGCAAATATCTTCGCCGGTTTTTAGATAGCAAGGGGTTCAACAAGTGTATGGAGCTTTGTCACGAAATGATTAGTCGCGAAAACAATCCTGTTAATCCATTCATGAGTCACCCCAAAATGGAGGAAATGATACTAATTATGAAAAACTACTTTTCTTCCTTAAATTTCCAAAAATCTTCTCGAATTATTATCTTTGCCATGTACAGAGATACTACCGCCGAAATTCAAAAAATGCTTGAGCGCCATGTTCCTGACTGCTCCTGTCACGTTTTTGTTGGCCAAGCTTCTAAAGCCGATCCTTCTAAAAATTCAACGGACGGAATGATGAAGCTTGACACCACTGCGTCGGTCGGCATGTCTCAAAAGGAACAGCAAAGAGTCATTAAAGAATTCAAATCGGGCCGGTTTAATACTCTCATTGCAACATCGATTGGTGAAGAAGGTCTGGATATTGGTGAGGTGGATATGATTATTTGTTATGACGCTTCTTCTAGTCCTATCCGAGTTGTAAGTATATACAAAATTATTTTTATTTTTATTTTATTTATTTATTTTTTTTTTTTTTTTTTATTCTTAAAATTCTGACAACTTTTCTTTTCTTTCTTTAAGTTACAACGTATTGGACGTACTGGACGTCAACGACAAGGAAAGGTTTATATGCTATTAACCGAAAATGAAGAAAAGAAATACGACATGTCTTTAGATAACTACAAATTCATCCAGAAACTAATTGCTGGAGAAGGACGACAACGGAATAAAATAAACTATTGCCCTGTTAATAGAATTTTACCTTTATCGTATGACCCCGTGTGTGTTAAGCAAAAAATTGAGATTCCCAAGGAAAATGAACCAATTTTACAGTCTGAAGATGTGCTGGTCCAAGTTGAAGCTACACAGAAACAAAGTTTACAAAAGGAGCGCCGGAAATCGGGCAAGAACAAGGACAAAAAAATAGTCAAGAAATTTCACATGCCTGATAATGTGGAAACGGGATTTATCACAGCGAGTCAAGCCCTCAATGGCTCTTCTTCGTCTGGCCAGGGAAATGGTATTGGAATAAAAAGAAGCCGGAGCTCTTTGGCCACAGAAGTTACTAGTTTTGAGGGCGAAAGTTCTCCGGAACCATTTTTCACACCACCGCCCGTACGCAACGAGAATAAGGATGTTAGTTGTAGTAACGATAACAAAAGCCCGGAACCATCTCTAGCTATAATTGAAGATACTGCTGAGAAATCACAACCGGTTGAAGTGGCAACAGCTAACTCGTCTACTACAATTGAATCTACCCCAAGTTATATTCCAGTAACGCTTGACTCAGCCAATTATGGATTACTACCTGATGATATTCAACAACAAGTAGATCTTGCATTAGAAGAGATTCAGAATAACACAGCATCTCACCCTGACAGCCATTTTAACCGAATGTTTCCTAATATTTGTAAGAAGAAAATCAGCAATACTCCCGACAGTGAAAGAGAGGCAGAAATGCATTATCGTCCTTTGCCCCGTTCAATTACAAGGCCATTGAGTTCGGTTATTGTTGAAAAAATTGAGTCAACGCCATTAAGCACACAAGAATTGGAACGTGCTTACCACGAGTACTTGCTAAAAGAAGGCGTGGAAGACTTTTCACAAACACATCGTGGAGTGATTGTTAATGAAAGCCCCAGCAAGAAATCACAATTAAAGAAAAATCCAAGTAATAATAATAATAATAATAATAATAACAACAACAACAACAACAACAACAACGATGAACGTTATGAGCAACGTAATAATATAAACTCAATTGTGAACACAACAACAACACAAACACAAATAAATAATAATAACACGGGTGTCACACACGCATTATCTGGTAATAGCAGTACGAGAAAAAAAAGGAAAATGGCTACAGATAAAGATAACGACGACACTCCCACATTTTTTATCAATAAACAAACACCACCTAAAACACCACAATCCAAAATGAGTTTTAATGATCCATTAATAATTGATATTGATGACAGCTCAGATGATAATAATAATAATGATGATGATGATGATGGCAACATTCAAATTACTCGGGGGAAAAAATCCTCATCCTCCAGAAACCGCTCTGGAACCAAATCTGGAATCAAATCTGGAACCAGATCTGGATATCAAATAGTGACACCGACATCCAACGAGTCACCTTCACTTAGAAAGAGGAAAAGTTCGATTGCCCATTTGGCTTTCAACACACCGGGATCACCTGAGCCCAGTAATCAAACCAAAACTCCACCGTCATTTGTCAAGCCCAAATTCCTTGACTTTATTGATTGCAATGATAGGGAAGACAATACTGGATCCAAAGGCTCACCTGTTTCTAGAAGCTCCACCAAAGCTACAACAAAAGCAAAAGCAAAAGCAAAAACCAAAATTACAGATCCACCAATATCCTCAACACTTTTAAAAGAACCACCGAAACTAAGTGTTACAAATGTCTATTCTACTAGAGGAAGAATCCGAGCAGGGTTTGGCAATAATGATGAGCTGGGATCAACAAAGCCAAACACAAGTAAACCACATCGACTAGGGGATAATAAAAATACAAATTCCAAACCAAGAAATGACAGCGTGATAGAAATTGGAGATGAAGAGGATGGAGAAGATGAAGAAACAGAAATAGAAGTAGATGTAGAACCAACACAACCAAGTAGTAGAAAGAAACCAAAAAATACGAGAGGACGCCCACGCGAGTCGCAGGAACTTGGAGATTTATGTAATACGCAGGAACGATCAGAAGACGAAACGGATTCTGATTTGGATGGGTTTATAGTGGATGATGACGAGGAAGAAATAGATATGGATACAGATGGAGAAGAAGAATATGAAGAAGAAGAAGAAGAAGAAGAAGAAGAAGCAATTTACAGAAACAAGAAAAGGAAAAAAGGGACATTAACAGCCAACAACAACAACATCGCACGAGATAATGGTTCTAAACGAACAAAAACTACAACCAGAACAACCCGAAATAGGAAAAGCATTGGGTTAGATGCACCATTAGAAATATCAGACGAAGAAGAAGAAGAATGAAAAATAACAAAAAAAAAAGGTGTAACGGAATGAGAACAAAACAAACAAACAAACAAACAAAGGAATTGATTGACAAAGATGATTCAACACATGCATGATAAATGAGAACAAGGACGATGATACAAACAATGTCATGAATAAAGATGAGTATATGTATATATGTATATATGTCTATAAGGATGGATGTAGTATAATATATGATATAGAACCTAACCCTACAGAATGAGACTGGGCCGGGTAAGCACCGTGTCAGTGGCGGGTCATGTGATTTTGGAACACAAACACAAACACACACACACACACACACAAGACGGTAAACCAAGAATTTGTGGTTGCCAGGTCAACTAGAAACAACTGGAATATGTGTTGAATGTATTTATGTATGTTGGTTTCAAATGTCGCATCAAAAAGTTTCAGAATTCTGTGGGTATAAATATCCAGTCATTTCCTCCCTCTTTTTTTTTTTTTTTTTTCCTTTTCTTTTCTCCCCATCCTTGTGCTCGGGCATTACGCATATCTGTGAAGATTCGTCTGAGATTGTGTTTTTGCTGGTTGAAAACTTTAACCATGACCACTTCTGAATGACTTTTCTCTTCCTTCGGGAAGAGGTTGTTCAGGGAATTTTTGGAATCTTTTCTTTATTTTTATTTTTTTCATTTCTTTTATCGAATGGTTTTATTTTTAAATTTTTAGGCGGTGTTCGTCTACCATTTGATACAAGACTTTGTGTAAAAAAATATATATTTTTGTAGTAAGAAAAGGAGCAGAGGGGCAAGAAGGGGCAAAGGGGGCAATTGAGGCAAGGGGGTTGACCGATTTGAGGCTCTTTGCCTTTTTTTTTTTTATTTATTTATTTTCTTTAACCGAAAGTAATGCCTATATGCTGACAAATGTCTTAGTCATGTCTCTGTAGATGCTAATAATAATATTAACTATATATATTTTTTACCCCTGAGCATGTAATTAACATAGCGTAAGAGCTGACATAATCCACTTGTAATTGCAACTTATATATATATATATATATATATATATATATATTGGACACCCTTCGACTTACCTGTTTTCCGTACTCTAACCCTTTGCCCAACCCCTTACCCAGTTTCCACTTTTTTTTTTTTTCCTTTATTTTTCTCCCTCCTTATGATCCCCCTCTATATATATATATATATATATATTATACACTTCCCCGACCCCCTTGTTTAAAAAAAAAAAAAAAAAAAAATCAAATCCTTTATATATATATAAATACATAAATACGTAAATATATATAAATATTTATTATTTTATAAATATTTCTATATAAATATTCATTTTATTCGGCCATTGCTTTAAAATTCTCGTTTCTTTAATTTTTTTATTTTTTATTTTTATTTTCACCTTTAATGTGATTCAGATTCATGCCATTTTTATTTTATTTTATTTTATTTTATTTTTAATTAATTACTTCTATTATGTCCTTTTTTTCTACGGCAACTGTTTTTTCCCAAAACGCTTTCCTTAATCCAGGACCTGCTCCTGCTCCTCCTACTACTGCTACTTCTTCTTCTTCTTCTAACAACAACAACAACAACAACAATAATCCATCTTTCGTACCTCACAATTCTTCTTCGTTTTCTTCAAGTAGATCCGACTCAAACTTTCTTCGAAAAAAGCAACAGAATTCTTCCTCTTCCTCATCATCGTTATCCTCAACTGGCTCGTCTTCATCCATGTCGTCGCTTTCTGATTCCCCCATCTCCATAAGTAACCCCATTCTGGTGAATTCCTCATCTACTTATCATCATAATCCTCATCAGCATAACAAGATCCGCTCCAACAATGATAGCTCTAGTAGTGCTTCATACTTTACACATTCCCCCTCTGGCTCGGATTCCTCTTCTCGCTCCGCTTCAACCTCAAGCACCTCCAACAGCATTGCCTACAACTCTAGCATGGACCTAGATAGCTCGTTGCCAACACCAACTGGCTCTCCTAACAATCTCAATTCTTCCCCCATATCCTCCCACTCCTCTACTTCTAACTCTACCATCCGCTCCTCCCCTACTTCTCCTACACAAACAAAAGGCAGTAGAGAAGATACAAAGGGGAAAATCATCAAAAAGGGTTGGACTTCTGTTAAGGAGGACGGTACTATCCGCTCGTTAATATGGTCTAAGAAGTTTTTGGTTCTTCGTGACAATAATCTAGAATTTTACCGCAGTGAAGTAAGTGTTGTTTATTTTCTCATTATTAATTTTATTATTATTATGATTTTTTTTTTTTTTTTTTTTTTTTTTACCTTTGTTGGGTTACTACATCATTTTAAAACATCAACTAAAATTTATACATGACCTACTAACCTTCTTTGTTCTTTGTTATTTTATTTTATTTTATTTTATATATTGTCATTAGGTTATTTATCCATCCACTACTACACCATCGTTTTCAATACCCCTTTATACTGTTTCTAATGTGACTCGTGTCGAACTAAAGCAATATTGTTTTGAAATCATTCGCTCTAATCACAAGTCTGTCTTTGTTGCATGCAAAAACGATTCGGATCTCTACTCTTGGATTGATGAAATTTACAACAAATGCCCCCGCTCCGGCGTTTCTAGTCCCACAAATTTCACTCATAAAGTCCACGTTGGGTTTGACCCCATTTCTCGTGATTTCACTGGTCTCCCTGATGCCTGGTCTAAACTTTTGAGCGCTTCTGCTATCACCAGAGAGGACTATGCAAATAATCCTCAGGCTGTCATTGAAGTATTGGAGTTTTACAGTGAGCAACAAAAAGAAGAAGAAAATAACATCATTGCCGCCGAAAAGCTGCGCAAGGCTCAGGCCCAGGCCAACAAGTCTTTGGAAAACTACTCGTATAGCAATCGAAGGGGCTCTCCACCTAGCAACAACACTCTTAAGAAGCAAAAGAGCAGCGCACAGCTTCAGCAACAATCTTCTCAATCTTTATACAAAAACAACAATCACAGTAACAGTTCCTCGGCATTGAACGATAGGTTTCAAGAATGGACAAAAACACCAACTGCAAAATCTTCTCTTCCCCATCTCGTACCTTCTTCTTCAGCTCCTCAAGCTTCTGGTAAACCTTCTTCTTCTTCTTCTTCCTCCTCCTCCTCCTCCATTTCGAATCCAAGACCCATGGTCAATATCTCCAACAACTCTTCGAAAAATGGCAGCTCCCCTCTAACATCTTCTCGCATTAATAACTCATCTCATTTGGCAAATATCGCCCCTTTGCGCCAGGCTCCTAGAGCTCCTCATCGTCCCGCCCCTCCTCCTCCTTCCCAGGGTCTAATGACTCCAGCTAAACCGCAAGATATTTCTAAAAAAATGTCTAAGTTTAACTTATCGGATTCACAACACGACTATCATCCTACAACAACAAGCCGTTCCCGCAGTGCAAGTGCATCAGGCCCGAGTGCATCGTCTAATACTACTAATAACAATAATTATAACAATATACCCAACTTGAATCAAAAGTCTCAAAATCAACATATTTCTGCTGCAGACAGAGATGGTTTTGAGAAAGATTACCTTCATACTTCTAATCACGTTAACTTTAATGATTATAAACAGCCACTTGGACCAAGTTTTGAATCACCAGTTTACCAAAAGCCCTTGTCTTCTAATGGTAATGACAATAATAATAATGATAATAATAATAACAACAACAACAGCAGCAGCAGTAGTAGTAGTAGTAGTACTAATACCCCCACTCATAATAACTTTGCCTCATCTGGTTCTGGGAAGAACCCATTGCAAGTATACCCCGGTGGTCCCAAAAACTTGCAACATCCCAAGCTCCAGCTGGTTACCGGGACGAAATTTGGAAATTATTCATCTCCTTCATTGTCATCCTCGGTCATTTCTTCACCTTCTGATGTTATGTCCCCAATGACCCCATTGGAAAAGTATGGAACACCTGTTCAGCCTCTCAATACCAAACCTAAGGCCCCAAGTCCCGGTGTCACTCCACCTGCATCCAACAACCCATCTCCTACTACTGATACAGCTACAATTGCTAATAAGGAAGCACCTTTGGCCAAGTCTTCTTCTTCTTCTTCTTCTTCCTCTTCTTCTTCTTCGAAGCAGGAGGTTGTGACTTTTCCACCTACTCCTGCCCAACATGAACAAACTTCTCAGCCCACTCCTAAAAAGGCACCATCTCAAGCTTCGGCAAGAGATGAGGCAGCAGCAGCTTTGGAAGGTTCTACTCCATTAAGTTCAGCTGCCAAATCGCGACTTCGCGAGGCCGAGAAGCGCGTTTCTACCATGTCTGACATGCAGATTATGGAGAGACTCAGGTCTGTTGTTAGTACTAACAACCCTGAAACCATCTACCAGAAACTCAAGAAAATTGGCCAGGGCGCTTCGGGATCTGTTTATGTTGCTAGACCAGTCAAGGGTGATATGATTTCGCACCACCGTGTTGCAATTAAGCAAATCGATTTGTTTGTTCAACCTCGCAAGGAATTGATTGTTAACGAAGTTACAGTCATGAAGGAAAGCCAACACCCCAACATTGTGAACTTTCTTGAGGCATATCTTTGTCATGGATCAGAACTGTGGGTTGTTATGGAGTATATGGAGGGCGGTTCTTTAACTGATATCATTGAGAACAACCGACTTACCGAGGCGCAGATTGCCACAATTTGTCACGAAACATGCAAAGGTTTACAGCATCTTCATCATAAGAATATTATTCATAGAGATATCAAATCTGACAATATGCTACTTGATGCCCAAGGAAATGTTAAGATTACCGATTTTGGTTTCTGTGCCAAGTTAACTGAGCATAAAAACAAGCGTGCAACCATGGTTGGAACGCCTTACTGGATGGCACCCGAAGTTGTCAAGCAAAAGGAGTATGGAGCCAAGGTTGATGTCTGGTCGTTAGGGATCATGGCCATTGAAATGATTGAGTCTGAGCCACCATACCTGAACCAGGAGCCTTTGAAGGCCCTTTTCTTGATTGCTACCAATGGTACACCTAAATTGAAAAACCCGGAGAAACTATCCAAGGAAATCAAGTCTTTCTTAAGTGTTTGCCTTTGTGTTAATGTCACTTATCGAGCTTCTACAGATGAACTTATTGGGCATCCGTTCTTGGAAAAGGGTTGCCCTAGAGAGCAACTTGCCAGTTTACTGGCGTACAAAAATGCTCCTAAACGAATATGATTTCACGGATAATGAACCAGCAATAAACGGACATTTTTATTTTATTTTTATTTTATTTTTTTATTATTGAGTTTTTTTTTTTTATTTTTTTTATGATTTTTTCCCCAGTCACTCCTTTACGAACTAAGAACTTTATGAATCAAAATTTGCGTATCTTTATTTTTAACTGACAGTCACTCTTTTAATGAACTTTTTTTTTTTTTATGATTTATATTACTTTAATTTTTTTTAATGTCCAACTCTTTATGCCATTCCTTAATGATTTATCTTTTTATTTATTTAATTTTTTTTTTTTTATGTCCTGTTGATTACTGAGAAATTCCATATACTTATCTATAAACATATATCACTTTTATTTTAATTTTTTTTTTCAATGACCAAACAAAATTATTAAATGATTTACGAAGTTTATAAAATTTCCGTTAATTTTTTTTTTTTTTTTAAAAAAAAAACAAACTAGCAAAATATATTCTATTTTTAATTTATAATTAAATTTATTGGATGATATTAAACTTGTATATATATTATTGTCTCCCAATAAAGAAATCAAATACCGGGAAATGGCATTTTATGTTTATGAATTTGTTGATTCTAATGTTATTTTTTTATTTTTATTTATTGCGTTAACCAGCGGAACCGCATTGTTTAGGACATACATAGAAAAAAAAAACCTTTTTTTTTTTTTTTAACCAGTCAATTGAAATTAATGATTGAGACATGATTCAAAAACATTAAACCCCGTCAAGTTGTCAAGCTCAATTGAGCAGTTTTTGTTTTGATTGATACATTCAGTTCTTTTTTTTTATTAAACATAGTCAAGACTTTACTGAGTGAATATAGAAATAAATACTATTTTTAAGAAAAAGTTCAACAGATTTATTTATTTCTTTATTTCTGGACAATGGGGGAAAAAAAGGTTTTTTTTGTCCATGTTGCAATTAGTTTTTGTTACAATAATCCAGATGTTACAACAACGACAGAGATTCTGTAACAAAAAAAAGAAAAAGTTCGTGACCACATCATCAGTTTCTTGCAAAAAAAAAAAAAATCTAATCATCACAACTTACTACAAACAATACAAGAGCTTTTATTTATTTATTTATTTATTTATTTTTTTTTTTTTTTATAACCAAAAGAACAAAAAATATCACAATGGCATCGAATTCAGGGGTCCAAAAAACGCCAATTAATCTCTACAACACGTCACTTTTGAAGTCCACGTCTGACGACCAGATCCCCGCGGTTCTGGGCAAGCTAAACTACACGACCGACAACTACTACATCGACATACGGTTGGCGCTGGGGTATGCGTCGGTCGTGGTGGCGGCGCTGACCGCATTTTGGGACTACAAGGTGGGCTTCTACGCGGCAAAATACCCGTGGACGCTTCTGGGCCTGGTCCTGTACGTGGGCCTGAACACCGCGTACACGCTGTGGATCTGGGTCGTGGAACGCGGCATGGTCTACTACGGCACAAAAACATACCCTACCGGAACCAGCGGCGGTACCAAAACAACCGTCTCCATTTCCTCGGCGCGAGGCTCGCCTAATTCAAAGTACGACCCTGTGTACACACTCACCGTCAAAGTCGCCGCCTTTGACGCTCATCACTCGGCTCCCGTCGCCTCCTCCACCGTCTCCAAATCGGAATCCTTTGACAAATGGTTTGCTACTAATGGTATGATTGTCTATGACAACTTTGCCAATTGGATCTCGGCAGCCGTCACTGAGGCTGAGAATCAAGTTTCTGCTTCCATTTCCAAAAAGAAAAGTTGAAAGGAATGTTACATGTATAAATAGGTATATATAAAAATAAATAAATACAATCATCTTTTTTTTTTATTCTCAAATGTCTTCATTTGTTCATCAAGTTTAGTAATCTTTCGAAGCCATTCGACTATAAACCCAGGAAGTGCTCTAAGTAACCATGCATACCTGGTGTACAACGGGTACGAAATAACGCCAGTTTGGGCAGTGACAATGGCCTCCCCGATTTCCTTGGCCAGGAACTGGGCACTCACGACGGGACCCAAAAACGACGACGGGGTGTCGACGGTTTCAAACATGCTAGTGTCTAGCTGCCCCGGGGTCACTAACAGCATGTTTACTGGCGGGGTGTGTTTGGACGTGGAGTAATAAGGCTCGCCGACTTCATGCAGCAGGCACTCGTGGAATAGTAAAAGCCCGGCTTTGGACGCGCAATAGGCAGTCAGCTCTGGGGGCCCGATCGACCCCAGCACTGACGCAACATTGACAATGGAGGCACCTCGGTATTTGAACTCGGGCGCCAGCGGCTTTTTCCCCATAACGTATTGTAAAAGTGTTTTGCATGTCCAAAAGGGCGAAAGAAGATTCACATTGATTGTTCGCTTAATTGTTTCGGGGTCCAGATCTGTCAAATGCTTATTGTGGGCCACGCCGGCATTGTTGATGAGAATCGAGGGGAGAACGCCCTTAGGCAGCAAAGGAAAAATACCCGAGGGCGAGTCAGGAGAATACAACCGTTCGACTTGGTCATAGTTCGATACGTCACACTTGATGAATTGAATCGGGGGCAGCAACCCCCCCGAAGCATCTCTTGCTGTTTGTTCGGTTCCCTGCTCCTCCCATTTGATGTCCAAGATGATGACATGATACTTTCGTATCTGGAACCATCGCGCCATGGCTCGTCCCAACCCGTTCTTCGAGCCGCCTCCCGTGATGACAACGGCATCTTTCTTGGGGTCTGGCAAAAACCTTTTGCTGGTATGCAAGCCACCTCTGCGCTGGGCCAAAAACCAATCGATTGCCACCAAGTTCCAGCACACCGTGACCACAATGCAGATCCCCAGGTACCATTTCCATGCCGACGTCCATTCCCCCGTTTGCGTCTTGTAGTAAATCAACAGCTCGATTATCCTTTTCACAAATATATTGTCGCTGTACTCGGCCGCTTGGTATAGCTTTTGAACTGTAAGATCAAAGGTATCCAAAAAAAGTTCTAGTATTCTTTGAATAAAAAA
>JAKTYK010000154.1:0-12777 GCA_030578655.1 Magnusiomyces starmeri
AATAAATAAATAAATAAATAAATAAATAAACTCATTCTTGATATATATATATATATATATTCCTCTTCTTTTTTTTTTTTTTTTTCTTCTTCTCCTTTTTCATCTATAAATGCTGTTTGATGAACTCTTCCACTATATCCAATTCTTCTCTAGCAAGACCTGCCCGACCACTAGGAGCTCGAAAACCTCCATGCTCACTGGGCTCTTTGGCATTGTCCCTTCCCAGATCCAGCTCGATCAGCAGCAGCTCCTCTCCGGCAGCCCGGAAACTACCTCAGGTGCCGGCGGCACGTCTTGCTAAGCAGACGTCCTGCAATGGCGAAAACATCGATCCGTTAAGCAGTAACACTAGTGCAGAGAAAGGCTGTAATTCCCCTGCAGCTGCCGAAGAAACCGTTCCAGATCCTGCAGGGGGTCCAAGAAAAAAAAGAATCCTCCAACCGTCGGCAGCTGCAAATGTTAGAAATGTCAAGCAACCTCAAACGCCAGGGGTTTCTAATGAAACATCTGTTATAGACCTTACAGATGATGACGATGATGATGACGATGACGACGATATTATAAGCACTTTTAGTTGTAGTAGTAAACACAATCCTTTTGAAACAGCAGCAAATCCAAGCAACGCGCCGACACAATCAACCTCCCCTGCGTTAGCTGTGCGCAAGGCACAGCGCAACTTCTCAGCAAACTCCATCCAGTCCGACGCATCGTCGCGCTCGGTCAGCAGCGTCTCGCTCATGTCCACCCGGACAGTCTCCTCGGCAGGCACATGCCCCAGCAGTCTTCCCAGCCCTTCCTTGAATGTGTACCGTTTTGGCGGTCTTGGTGGACCGGACCCCCCCTCGTCCAAGCCTTTGGGTGCCGGCAGCGAGTCCTTTCTATTGAAAGACGCTGACATCCACAACATGCACGCCGAGTTCATGCATACACTCAAGGCCACCGAGCCTTTGCATTTTGTCCGCGGCGCTGGCACCTCCACGCCCCCTGGCGCCAACCAATCGATTGACGGCAACAGCTCCTCTCATAATGACAAGCATCGATCTGGAATGTCAACTCCACCACCCCATTCTTTGCATAAACCAGACACAAAAGAACCTGTTCCGGGATCGTTTGTCCCGGCCTACAGCATTATTAACGGTAATAAAAACGACAACAACAGAAACACCAATATTCAACATGATGACTTACAGGTTAGTAGAAATTTTCACATTCTTGTTGATATACTAAAGCACGAAAGTGCTTGCCCGATATATATAATTTTAGGATACTTGCTTCTTATCTTCATAACGGCATAATAATAACAATAATATAATATATCATTCTAGGATGTTTTTAACATATCGTATTACGAAAGTGATTATTGCACTTTTTGGCGATCGACCAGCTCGAGTTCCCAGCCTACAGACGAGCCTACAGACGAGCCTACAGACGAGCCCACAGACGAGCCTAAAGAAAACCGCCTTGGGATAAGCCACACCGAGCAGGAACGGCCTGCCGCGGACAACGCCGACGGTCAGAGCTCAACAACTTTGCCGAAAAAGACCAGCAGGCCCGCCCGTGGAGGAACAAGACGACTGCCGAGCGAGCTCAAGAGCGTTTTGGAAGACGTGAAGGAGGAAGAGGAGGAGGAGGAGGAGGATGAAATGCGGGCCAATGACAAAGCCAAAGCAGCCATGGCAACAAGCGCACGAACAACACCAGTAACAAAAAATGACGCCGCACCGTCGCCTAAAACAGATATCTGCTCCGATTTATCAACAAAAACAACAACAACAACATCATCATCATCATCGTTATCGTCATCATCGTCATTAATCCCGATTCATAGCTTGCAAAACGCCCCCTTAAAACACCAGCCTGGTGTCGTACCCACAATGAACAGCCCAAGCCAAAGCCAAAGCCAAAGCCAGACTCCTCGTCGAGGAAAACCTTTGCCTGATATATCGCGGCATCTCAGCATAGCCGCCTCACATGGGGCATCCACCGGTAACGGCAGGGGTAACGGCAGGGGTAACGGCAGGCCCGCCACCAGCGCAGTTCCGGCGTCTTTGGGTGGTGCGAGCAATCTACAAAACACCAACCATTATCATCATCATCATCATCATCATAATCATCATCATCATTCATGGGCAGGATCCCGTGCTGACAAAGAGCGCCGTATACCTTTACCTTTGCCCCCTGCCTCTGCTGGTAGTACAAGGCCTGTACAACAACCCTATGCAGGCTACCAGCCACAGCCCCTAGGCGGCAGCCCAGCGGCCAGAGCCGAACGGCCTACACACACAAGACGTGCCGAACCCCCCCGGGGCGGCCTTCTGTCGTGCTTTGTGTGCCGCGAGCCCATCGAGTCGGACAAGCGCGTTGTGCAGGCCAACGGCCAGACGCTGCACCTATCGTGTTTCCGGTGCCACTACTGCAACACAGATTTGGAGTTTTGTCAGTTTTACTTCCGTCCATCATCTTCATCTTCATCTTCATCATCATCTTCATCTTCATCTTCATCATCATCATCATCATCATCATCGCCGTCGCCATCGTCGTTAAATCCCCGGGTTGAAGGCCATTTTTACTGCCACTACCACTACCATGAACTCTTCTCCCACACTTGCGACTACTGCAAAACACCCATCGAGGAAACTTACGTCTTCGCTGCTGGAAAGTACTGGCACCCGGACCACTTTGTGTGCGGCTCGTGCAACAAGCCGTTTGAGCAGTCGCAAAGCTACTATCTAGTTGATCCCTTGACCGTCAAGATCCGCAACACCACGATCCAAGGCCGCACCCGCCGCATTGACTCTATTAACACCACCCTCCACCATCACCATCACCAGCAGCAGCAGCAGCAACAACAACAGCAGACGCCTGGCAACCACACGGTTCCATGGTGCTCGGACTGCTACTCCAAACGGACCCAGGTCCGGTGCTGGAAATGCGGCGGCGTGATCAAAGACACTGACAAGTGCATCGAGGCCCTCGACCGAATCTGGTGCGAGGCATGCTTTGCCTGTGAGTCATGCTACCTGCCCTTCAGCACCGACGAGTTTGCACTGCGGCCCGACGGCACGCTCGCCTGTCTGTCGTGCGAATCCAAGCGGGCTCTTGAAGAAGCATGGAAGAAGCGCTCTTGACTTTATTGTTATTAGTCATCATGTTGTAAGTTAGGTGTCATTGTTTAATAGATTGTCAAATTTTTCATGCACTTTATCTACATACATATATATATATATATACACACAGTAACTCTCCACAAACACATAAAGTGCAACAAACCCATATCAGTTTTATTTTTTACTCCACCAATCCATACGCTTGAATTTCTAATTAAGTTATATAGATGATAAACAGAAAGCCAGGTTATATATATATAAATGTTCAAAATGATTGATTTACTACTATTATTATTATTATCATTATTATTATTATTTTTTTTATAAATATGTGCATATATATATTTTATTTGAATGTTTGAAGATAAATAAAAGCGCCGGCAGCAACTGCAGCAGCGACAATGAGAAGAAGAATGGACCTAAAAGGTATATATTATTAGTACTGCAACTAGACAATAAAAAAAAAAAAACAATAATAACAATGACAATAATGGTAATACATACGATGATGATCCAGATTCTGCACTGGCAGTCTTTACTGCAGGCTTAGGAGCCTTAGTTTTGTATTCCTGGAGAAAAAAAAAATTTTTTAAACAAGTTAGTATCTACAATAATAATAATAATAATAATAGATAATAAAATACATACTTCTGGGTTTGCGTCACCGAGATATAACTTTTCTAAAAGCTCGACGGCATCATCAGAGTGTCCAACATCCTATAAACATAATTTTTTTTTTTTTTTGTTAGATATAAATATATTTATTGAATTCTTGCTAATGAATGAAATATTCATACCTCGAAAGAAGTAGTAGCATCTTGACCACCGCAATCAAGTAAAACTTCCTCACCACCACTGAAAAAAAAAAAAAAATTGAATAAGTTAGCCAAAATAATAACAATAACAATAACACTAATAATGGTAGTAGTAAAATATAAATGAAAACATACGGATGTTCATCAACAAAGGGTGATATATCATAAACCTTGCCATTTATGACCATCCAAAGATCATCTTTTTCGACATGTTTTTCCACCTCCTGGGCAGAAATGTAGGTCTTTTTTTCTTCTGCTGGGGACTCTTGTGGTTGATCTGAAGACATTGTATATGTATATATATAAATAATTTATAAAAGCACCGTTTCTATATTATGATTATTATTATTATTATTATTATTATTCAAGAATAATTGATTGAATAACAATTGCAAATTCAAAGGAGATCGTGGGTTTTTTTTTTTTTTTGTTGGGGGGAGGAAAAAAAAGGGAAAAATGTCAATGTACAGTTGGTATAAAGGGTTAGGGTTGATACCGGGGTTAGGGTATCAAAATATATATATTTATGTCACGTTATATGTTACAAAATGTACATGTTACAACAACAACAAATATTACATCATCACATGACTGTATATTTATTGTTTACGTGACATTATGAATGGCTTATGTAATAATCCTAAAAATAATTAAAAAAAAAATAATAAATTTATCCCCCTTTTTTTTTTTTTTTTATGTCCTCCCCTCTCCCCCTTTTCCTTTTCCTTTTAATAAAAAAAAAAAAAAAAAAACACTTACTGTCAATAATTCTTTATTCTCATCTCATCCGTGTATCTCTGTGTATCTGTGTGTTCTGCTCTAGAAATGTCCTATTCCTCCCGTAGAGTGGCTGGCTCATCATCTTCCGCCATCTCCACCACCTCCTCCTCTTCGCAGCGTAAAGCAACAACCGAACGCAATCAACAGATCCTCCGGACTTTACTCAAAGACCCGGCAAACAAGTTCTGTGCCGATTGTAAAACTTCTGGGCATCCAAGATGGGCTAGTTGGAGTTTGGGTATTTTTGTTTGTATCCGGTATGCACAACTTGTATATATATATATATATATGTTATGTTTACATTTTACTAACTAATCTGTTTCTTTTTTTTTTTTTTTTAGATGCTCAGGTATTCATCGAAGTATGGGTACCCATATTAGTAAAGGTATGTTTTGCTATTTTTCTTTCAGATTCATCAAAATTATACATCTCATCTAATTGTCTTTATTTTCTTTCTTAAGTTCGTTCAATTGATCTCGATAGTTGGTCTGATGAACAGGTAGAACCTTTAGTCAAATGGGGTAACAGGCGTGCCAACATGTAAGTTGTATATATATACATATATAACATTCAAATCTTTTTAAATAAAATATACTAACTATTCATGATCCTAGGTACTGGGAAGCAAAACTACCCGAAAACTATGTCCCGGACAATAGCAAAATTGAAAACTTCATCCGTACCAAGTATGAAATGAAACGCTGGGCCCTTTCTCCTCAACTCCCCGACCCCGCGTTGTTGGACAAGACCGTCGACGCTGAAGAGGCCGTTCCTCTTTCTGAGGTCCAAAAGAGAGCCAAGCCCACCGCCTCTTCCGCTAGATCCGGCACCCCCCAACACCATCGCCATCATGTCCAGCCTCACCTCCACCAAAACAGACAGGGCCCTGGTTCTGCCGCACCGACTCCGGCTCCGGCATCCAAACCTGCCCCAGCCCCAGCCCCTGCCCCTATCCCCGATTTGCTCGATAGCGATTTTCTTCCGGCAAAATCGGCCCCTACTACTGCTACCCAGTTATCCAATGTCTCAATTAACTCTGGACGATCCACCTTCCAGCAACAGCAACAGCAACAGCAACAGCAATCTCTCCCACCTAGTAGATACCATCAACGACATGACCAGCCTCTTCCTCAACAACCCCCAAAACAGAATACTGCTAAGCCCGTCAACAGTTTGATTGGCCTTGACTTTGGCCCCACTCCCAGTAAACCTGTCCAATCCTCTTCCTCTTCTTCTTCTTCACATACCCAGCCGCAGTCGTCTACCCAGCAGCAAAACACCGCCAGCACGCGCCCCGACTTGAAAAAATCCATTCTCTCTCTATACTCGACCCCAGCTCCCTTGACGTACCAACAACCTCTGTACCAAGCTCAATCAATGCAACCGTCATACTCTTCGGGCAAGTCATCGGATCTTTTGGCCGGCTTGGGCAACCTGTCGCTAAATAGTACCAAACCGGCCAGCAATAGCACCGTCAGCAGCATCAGCAGCGCCAGCAGCGCCAGCAGCACCAGCAGCGCCAGCAGTTCCGCTTTCAATGATCTGTTGGGCGGTAGCGGCTTGTCTTCGACCCAGCACCAGCACCAGCACCAGCACCAGAACCAGCAGCAAAAACCAAAGTCTTCCTCTGCCTTTGACGATTTGCTCTCGGGCAGCTCTGCTTGGGCCTCGTCGTCTAAACCACTGCATGCAACAGGCTCATCTTCTTCAAGCAATAGCATCCCCCCACACCACTACCAACAACAACAACAACAACAACAACAACAACAACAACAGCATTACTTACCACCCAAATCACCATACTCCAACGGCATAAATACCCCCAGCACAAACACAAGCACAAGCACAAGCACAAGCAGATCGAACGGCGACTGGTCCGAATTTGCGTCGGCGTCAATGGCCTCGGGCGGCATCCCGCCCCGCTCCGCAGGCACCAGGGCCGCCGCCGCCTTTAACTCGACCTCGTCATCTAACCCCTTGGACGACGATTTGTTTACAAATGTTTGGAAATAGACTTTTTTTTTTTTTTTCTTTTTTTTCTTTATATATATATATATATATATATACGTTAGAAATGTGTATCATTTTCCAGTGGAACCCATTCCAAATTAATAAATAATAATAATAATAGTAATCGTTTTATATACTTTATATTACCGTTTAGCTAAATATTTCATTTGATGATACTGTTTATTTTTTTTTTTATTTTTATTTTTATTGAATAGACTTTATACAATGTAGGACAAGACACGCTGGACCTTGTCGATGGCCTGCACGTGCCACGGCGCAATGGTCCCGGCCCTGTTCTCGACGCCCGTCGCCGCGCCCAGCGACGCCAGATGCCGGTACTGCGCAAGAATGGTTTTCATGGCCGCCGCAAGCGGCGCGCCCGTCCGCAGGCCGCCACCGCCGCCGCCGCCGCCACCGCCGCCGCCATCACCTCCACCACTACTGCTGCTGCTGCCGTTGCCGTTGCCGTTGCCGTTGCCTCCACCGTTGTTGCTGCTGCTGCTGCTGCTGCTGTTGTTGACGCTCTTGGCGTCGCCACTGCCGCTGCCGCCCACCCCCGACGACACGTCTTTGGTCGCGTCGGCGCCGCCCAGCAGCCCGTCCTTCGTCTTGCGGGCCGCGGGCGTCGAGGCCACCCCGGCGCCCGCGCCAAAGACGCCCACGAGCGTGGCCTCGAAGAGCGTGGCATCAAAGAGCGCGGCCGCGTCGAGCAGCAGCGCCGCGTCGGGCCCCTGCTGCCTGTCGGGCCCCTGCTGCCGGTCGGCTCCTCGCGTGTCGGCGGCCCGCGTGTCCCCACAGGCGCCCTCGCTGTGCGGCTTTAGCAGGTACCCCGTGGCCAGGGCCGGCTTGGGCCGCGGCCGGTGGGTCGCCAGCACCGAGCTGAGCGACAGCGAGTCGGGCGCAAGCACCACCCCGTAGATGTCCTCCTTGACGTCGATGATTGTTTGTTCGTCCATATCGCTGCCCCGCCCATTGTTGTTGGCACTGGTGTTTGTGTTGGTGCTTGTGTTGGTGTTGGTGCCAGTGCTAGGGTTAGTGCTAGTGTGCGCATTGTGGTGAATGTTATTGTTGTTGTTGTTGTTGTTGAGGTTCATGCCCATGTTGATTCCGCTGCTGGCTCCGGTACTGTAGTATCCTCCATCTTGGGGGAAAGATCCGGACGTGACGCCGCCAATCAGCGGAGATGACGAGGAATTCGAGCCCATCAAAAACACATCGTTATTGAGACCAGTCGACGGGCCATTGATGTCTCCATGTGATTTAGTTTCACTGTAGTCGCTTTTGTCAGTGTTGTTGTTGTTGTTGTTGTTGTTACCGTCGTAGTTACCTTCATTGAAATCACTAGACCCGTCAAAATGTGACAAATGTGTTGTTGATTTGTTTTTAAAAACAAGAGTCGGGTTTGTGCTAACAGACAGAATGTATAGTCCATCAATGATTTTAGAAAATGAATGAGCAAACCCCTTCCACATATTAATTTCGTCCTCGTCTAGGGGCCCCAGTTTGGCAATGGTGATTTTCCAGTGTACGGGAACGGCAGAAATTATCGACATTGTTTTCTGCCATATTTCGCTGCTGACTTCTTCTAGAAGCCGAATCTGACCCTCAGCCTTCATCAGACAGAACGCCTCTACCTTGGAAATCTCGCCGTGCTGGTCTGACCATGACGATACCAGCCATTTCTTATTTTCCGACACGGAGTACGCAACATGCAAAAAACTGTCCTCCTGTAAAATCGACGCCGAAGGCTCTTTAGTGTACTTGAAGTTGATGGTTGCCGGCGGGCTCCGGGATACCGTAAATGCAGGACACCGCCGCTGCGTATTCAGCGCCATTGGGATCGGCTTCAATGTCTCCACTGCCTCAACCCCAACGCTCGGACACCGCCCATATATATCCAACGCCAGTTTGACCATCTTGTATTGAGATGGTACAGTGAGTGTATTAAGAGAGGCATACACATTGACGGGTATTATTTTCAGCATCACATTTAGCGAGTCAGGTTTGCTGCCCATTTCGTCCACCACCAAATAGTCTCGCTTAAACTGTACAAACGCTTGGCTCAACGCAACCATGGACGATAGTGTTGAAAAGGGATTGGCAATAATAAGCAGCAGATTGGCGGGCTTTTCGTATTCATTCCGCAGCTCTCGGCCTAGTGATATAATTGCCTGCTTCATTGTTTCAAGCGCATGATCCAGGTTCATCCCCTGGTACGATATTGGCACAACGCCCTCGACAGCTGACTTTGATTTCACAAATTTCATCTCGCCCAGCCTCGACCCCTCATACGAACTCTTTAGAATCTGTAAAAAGTATGTGCTTTCTTTACTCGAGTTTTTCCCCCCCGGGGATACCATCAATACACTCATTGTCTTTTTGCCATATTTCGGCTCCAAGCCGAAAACCTTCCAGAACTTTAGAATTGGCGGCCTTGCTTTAAGAACTTGATTCATCCGTATGAAACTGTAATGGGGTGGCTCCAGAGGGAAAAGCAACTTGTCTTGTTGCCCGTTTTCCTTATGCAACTGGGGCTTGGTCCCGCCTTGAGAAGTAGCGGGCGACAACAACGTACTTTGTTCTGCTGGCACTTCTGGAGCAGAAACATTTTCAAGAAGCTTGGGCGTACTCCCGATCCCGTAAAGGTCAAAAGTGTCTCTTTTGGATGGCTCTAAGGGCTTGGCAAAATATAACGACGCGGGCGGTCTTTTGACCGGGCTTGCGCTGCCAGTTGTTTGAGTAGGTATTTTAGAGCTATCGTTAGCGAATTGGTACAAGTCGGCCGATTTACAACTTTTCATTGAAATCGCCGAGGAGAACCCCCCAGAGCTACTAGTCTTAGACATGCTAGTAAAGTTAAAGTTTTTCCCCGAAAGTGTCAACACCTGGTATAAATTCAATTGCTCTGCTTGGGGGAATATAACCCTGAGATTATTCATGATTGAAGAATCATCGTTATATTGTGGTGGTATGTGGTGAGGTATTATATTGCAAAAGAAGCCATCGTCCCAAACAATTTGGTGGACCAATTCTTCTATGGCAGGCTCAAAGATCAATGAATCTGATAGCTTGATATCTGCACTGTGTAGGAATATCGTAGGGATATATTTAGATATAATGGCAGACTGTGAAAACATATTTATCCATCCTTTGATCATCATCCTTGTGTCATCATCATTGTTATCATATGGTTCATCGTCTACTTCGTCTATTTTTCTTTTGAGAGAATTGGGAGAGAATATGCTTTCTGGCTCATGCTTTATGAGTTCAGTGGACTTTATTATGTCCTTAATTTCAGGCGAGTTGTGGGATGGATTTTTAGTGTTTCTTTTATCTGAATGTGGGTTATTATTACTATTATTATTATTATCATTATCATTATTAGCATTTTTATTATCATAATCATTATCATCATTATTATTATTATTATCATTAGTTTTGGCAACAGTGTAATTGTTGTCGTCATCACTACTGCTATCTTCTTCATCAGTACTTGTTTCTAGGGTTTTTGGCTCGACATAATATCTCCCACCTTTTGAATACTTGGCATCAAGTTGACTGGAAATAAATGAATGGAACTTAAGTGGAGAAAATACACTACTTTGCTCATTAAATGAAACCAATGATTTAACGTTAGGTATATAATTATTGTAAGATTCTGTATGGGTATTGCCTGCCATATTAGGGGGGTATTTTTCTAATTTGATTGATTGGTGCCAATTGGAAAAGGGGGAACTTGTATTCATTCTGTCGCTATAAACAGATGGACCCAATGTGTTATTATTGTTGTTGTTATCATAATCATCGTTATCATTATCATTATAATTGTTATTGTTATTGTTGTGGTTGTCGTAAACGTTGTCATTTGCCATATTGTTATTGTTAGTATTATTATTATTGTTTGAACGATAGTTCATATCTTGAATTTTGTGTGCCTGATCATTTTCCGAAGGAAATAAACCGCCCTCTTTTTGTTCATCAAAAAAGTTGAAATCATCTTCAGTGATTTCTTGTTCATCTCCAAACAAGTCTTCGTTAAGATCAACCCAGTTTGTTGAAGTTATTCCTGGGGTAGAATCATGAAATTGTGGCTCTTGTTCCGAGCCTTCAGAGCGGAGTTTTAGTGTAGGATCTGGAGGAGTTGGGTATATAATAGAGGGGCCGTTACCGGAAACAAGCATGCTTTGGGGTTGATTAAATTGATTGCGGTTGAGAAAGATGTTGAAGGAGCTTTCAGATAACCTAAAGGGGAGACTATGAGCTGAATCATTTAGCAGGGAAAGTGTACCATCGTTAAAATGCTTCAATTTGCTGTCATTGTTGTCGTAATTGCTAAAGTCGTTTAAAGTATCAATTTTCTCGCCCCCTCTTTCGTCCATGAGACTGCCGGCGACAGGTGAGGAGGTGGTTTCGTTCTCGGGGAATGCAATGTTTTGCAAATCGTTCATTTGAGATTCGATTTGAGATAAAACGTCGTTGGACCGAAACCAAAATAGGTCAGATTCGTTGTTTATTTTGGATGAAGGTAGGTAGAAGCAGAGATCTATTGGCCATGGGATAGGAGCAGGCGACGAAGCAGGAACGGATGTGTTATTAGTGTTGAGTTTAAAAAGGGCCCACTTCATTGACGAGAGAGCCGAGGAGGTTACCTTGATGCCATAAGAGTGGGTTAAAAGCTGCGCGAGAGGTTCTAGAGATGGAGGAGGTTTGACAAACGAGAGGAAAAATGCTTGAGCGCCAATTGGAGCCAGTAGTACTTTTGTGTGGGCAATGGATAAGGTTGACGATAGGTTATTGTTGATATCATGAGAAAGTTTGAATAGGTTTGAAGGCTCGTAGTATATTTTAAATATCAAATCACCCGAGGGGAGTAAAGAAGGATCGATGTTTAGAATGTTTCCGGTAGTTTGGTTGACCAAGACGGAGCCCAAAGGCATGAATGCATCGCCTTGACATAAAGTGAGGAACATGAGAGACTTGACAGCGGAGATGAATGGGATATAAGGAGGAGGCGAAGAGTAGTCATCTTGAGACATGGTAGAAGGAATGAAAATGCCGGTGGAAGTTTCTATAAAAAAAAAAAAAAAGTTAGAATGAGAATAAATAAGAAAGTATATAAAAATCATACCAGTCAAACCAAGAGATTCAGCAGAAACCGATTTGGGGAAAGAGGAGATCAATGAAAAGACCCATAGTTCATGGCCAATGATCGATGCTAGAGGAGAAGAAATGGATTTTCGAAAGAACCATTCAGCCTGGTAGAGCAGTTCCTTGTTGTTGGTGATGGGAGAAGGTGATATGAAGACTCTGTATGGAATTTGTGTGAATTTCCCCTATAACAAAATTGAATGATTGAGCAGCAAGAAGAACGTTAGAACTAGAGAAATCAATACATGAAATGATGTTTCCATTGAGAGTCAACATACAGCCCGGAAGATGTTTGAGTCTGCATTATCGAGATTTATAGACATTGTTATAACAGCTGGAATAGAAGAGGCATATCGATGGTGGAAAAAAACAAAATAAATGGACAGATAAAACAGAAATTAAGAAGATGATATTAATATAGAATAAAGAATATATATATCATATTTGTAAATATATATTATATCCATAAATGATATTTTCATGAAATTATTATGATGATTATTACAATGTTGAATATTCCAGTAGAAGATAATAAACTTTTGTGCGGGTGTGTGGGAATTTTTTTTTTTTTTTTTTTTTTTTTTTTTTTTTTTTTTTGTGTGTTGGATGAGTGGAAATTTTTATTTTTTTTTATTTTTTTTTTAAATAAAAATAAAATGTGGCAGGGTAACAGTCGGGTATCGGTACTCGGTACTCGGTGCCCTTTCACGTGATATATTTTGTTGTTTTTTGATACTTTGGCCTTAAGACTTAACTCTTTTGAGGTAGCATTGTTGTTACATAATAAATTACATAAGTTACATATTACCCTTTTTATTTTTTTATTTTTTTTTTTATTTTTTTTTGTTACTCCTTCTTAAATTATCACCACGTCGTACTTTTTTTTTTTTTTTTTTCACCAGTCGCTTTTTTTTTTT
>JAKTYK010000155.1:0-12766 GCA_030578655.1 Magnusiomyces starmeri
AAAAAAAAAAAAAAAAAAAAAAAAAAAAAAAAAAAAAAAAAAAAAAAAAAGAAAGGAGAGAAATAAAAAAAAAAAAAAATTTTTTTCAAATATTTTTCACATATATATATACTATAGAAAGAACAGACCAATGCAATTCAACCCTTCAAGTAAAGACCAACCGGTTGTGGTACCATGTTATGTTATGTTAAGTTGTCATGCCGTGGACATAATTCAACGTTTTTGACCCACCAAAAAAAAAAAAAAATTAAGCTTATCATGATAAAAAAAAATGGCCGGAGGGGAAGGCAAAAGCGGGTATTCTACAATCAAATTATATATATATATATATGTATATATTTATATATAAACCATGAAATATTCCTGTATAAATGTATATATATACATTTATATACATTTATATTTATATATATATAAACTCTCATTGACATTCAGAAATTGAAACTTTTTTTTTTTTTTTTTTTTTTTTTATTACGGAGTTCGGATTTGCGCGGTTTAGACCCCGTCCTTTCTGTCCGATGAAGCGCGGTTAAACAAACGGTTTTTTGACCAAATGCAGAAAAATAATAATAATAATAAAATAAATAAATAAAAAAGTTGGTCAGCTGGGAGTTGCAATTTGCTCTTCATCAGTCGAAGACTTAAATAATAATAATAATAACAATAATATAATAATGATAATGATAATGATAATACTATAATAATAATAATAATAATAATAATAATATAAAAAATATTAAAAATTTAAAGACAAAAAAAAAAAAATTATTACATCACAAGTCTCATATACTCCAAAAAAAAATTAACAACTTAAACTACACAAATCTAACAGCATCCTCCAGCAGAACCTTGGCTAATGTTATTACCTCTGAGGTTAACAGGTGCCTTGTCGTTACCAGCACCGCTACCACTGCCACCAGTTCTTTCCTTAATCTGTCGGGCCATGGTCAAAAATGCATCCTGGACATTTATGGATTCTTTGGCAGATGTCTCAATAAATGAAATACCCATGGAATCAGCAAATTCTTTGGCAACCGCGTACTCAACAACTCTCTTGTCAGTCATATCACTCTTATTACCAACCAAAAGCTTGTTGACTCCCTCAGTGGCATATCTATCTATTTCCTGGAACCATTGCTTGACATTGTTGAAACTCTCTTGCTCTGTAACATCATAAACAACAATGATACCATGAGCACCACGATAATAAGAAGATGTAATAGTTCGGAATCTTTCTTGACCTGCTGTGTCCCACTATATATATACCAAAAAAAAAAAATAGTTAGTCAATAACTCAGGTAAGTAGGTATGTGTGTGTTTTTTTTTTTTTTTTATAGTACTTACAATTTGTAGCTTGACTGTCTTGCCGTCCAGGTCAATAGTCTTGATTTTCTATTAAACAAAAAAAAAAAAAAGTTAGAAATAATTTATACTACATTTAATAATAAGTAAATAAATAAAAACTTACAAAGTCGACACCAATAGTAGAAATGTAAGACTCGGTATAGGCGTCTTCAGCAAATCGAAGCAACAAACAAGATTTTCCGACACCGGAATCACCAATCAATAAGAGTTTGAAAAGATAATCGTATCTATAATGATAATAATAATAAATAAAATAATAGTTTTGTTACAACAAAAAAAAGGTTAATATTATTGTTGTCACTAGCTATAAACAAAACATCAACAATGTTTGCAAATCAACTCTAAAAATAAAAAAATAAATTAAGAGTTAGTATAATGCGACATGAAAAAAATGTAAAACCACAAGAGATAGTAGATGCTGCCTTTTTATTATAATTAGGAGGGAAGGAGTAGAGGGAAAACATATAAACAAACAAATAAATAAATAAATAAAAGGTTAATTGCCACATTGTAGCAAAGACATATCGTTTGTAACAACTGCTCGTTAAATAGTATGGTATTGCACAAACATTCAACGTTGATAAAAGGAATCAAACTTGAATAAAAATGATTTAAGTGGTATAAACTTGGTATCACTGTTAACAAACTGAATAAACTAAAAATAAAAAGTGTTTGACATGATAGAAAGGTATCCTCAAAAAAAAAAAAACACCATCTCTTGATAAGATTTGATATATGTTGAATGCAAAAAGTAATATATTGTTGCTCATGTACAATAAACAAAATACAAAATGCAACAACTGTTTATTTAAAAGTGTCGAAATTATTGTTTCAAGAACGAAAAAGAAGTGAAGATGTTTGGATCAAGTTGTATATATCGAAGTTGTAACAATCATTGTTATCATTATTTAAGAAGAAAAAAAAAATTGCGCCTTGCGATCGATAACGAGAATTCTAGTGATAATGACTCAAGTAGTGATTTTCCAATATTAACCATTTCCACGGATACTACAATATATACATAGATATATATCCATAGATATATATCCATAGAAATGACGCCCTCTAATCATCCCCACCATCCCAACCAACACCACCCTCCGTCTTACTTCTCTGCAAAACGAAAGTCCATCTCCATCAACTCGTCCACATCCACCTCGCCTCTATCCACCCCGCCAATCTCATATTCCGACACCGAAGTAGACGAGCAAGACCAGATACAGGGTGAAGAAGCCGAAAAAACCATTAGCAACAACAATAATAACAACAACAACAACAACGACAATAACAACAACAACACTGGTATTGGTATCGTCAATATTATCGGTACAAACTCTGATTCACATTCATCCTCCCAAGCCCCTCGTGATAATCCTTTGATTTCTTCTTCTTTCTCTTCTTCTTCTTTGCCTTCTCCTTTCTCCTCTTCTTTCTCCTCAACCAAAATCGGGCCCTCATCTTTGACCCACGCTGCTTCGCCCTCAACCGCTACTACAAAAGTTACCGCCGTCACCGCGTCGCCTTCTCTCTCCACATCTTTGAAGCTCAAGCGTTCAAACAGTCCTGTCTCTGCTGCTGTTTCCTCCGTCCCCTCCGTTCTTTCCATTAAACCAAAACTAGGATTCCCCCCTGCAACTGCCGCTATAGCAACAACAAGTTTGTACAAAGGCCCGTCCTCCAGCCCCTTGTCAACTTCTACTCCGCTCACAAACAACTCTTCCGGAAACACTATGGACCAGGAGTCCGCTGACGACCCAAATGCATCCTTTGATTCCTTATCTTGTAAACCCACCCAAGCAATTCATCTAACCCGGTCCGTATCCAAAGACTCACCTCAACCGGCAGTTTCTTCTCCTAACTCTAATCTAACCAACACTTCTTCATCAAGTTCAATTGAGGCGTTTAAAAACAAACAACAACAACAACAACAACAACGACAACCTTTGTTATCTTCTTCTTCTTCTTCTTCCTCAAACGTTTCTTTTTCGTCAAATAACTCCCACCTCTCATCAAGCATAGACAACCAAAGCAGCGTTGGTAGTGCCATACAAGCGGCTCATCCACCCAAACCAAATTCCTCGTCAAATTCCTCATCAAATACTCCTCTACCTACTTCTTCCTGGAGAACGCAAGTTCGTCACACTCCCTCATTTTCCAAATCAAACCCCCCTCCTCCTCTTTCCTTCAAACGGACGCCTATCGGCACCGTGTCCACCTCCGTAACAACATCTTCGCCTCTCTCAATATTATCAACTTCGGCATCATCATCATCATCATCATCATCTTCTTCTTCTTCTTCTTCTTCGTATTCCCAACCTTCTCCCTCCAATTCCCCTACCTCCTCTTCGAATTTGCCCTTCCCCATATCCGATATCTCTCAACAACAACAACAACCGGCTCTCACTACCACCACAGTAACAATACCAGGGAACTCCTCCGTTGCATCTAATTTGGATTTTTCTTCCATAAAATCCAAAAATACTACCAGCAAGTCACTTACCTCTAATCTTGCTTTGGGCAAACGGCATCTAGATTCCGATTCCCAGTTAACCGATTCAATCACTTCCCTCTCTCTTTATTCACCCAGAAATATGCACATCCTGGGAATGGCTTCCAAACAAAAAATCTCTGATATCGATAATGAGCTGGGGTATAATTCACCCGCCAAAGCTTCCAACCAACTAGATGGAAATACCGTCATAGAGACAGGAAACATAAAAAACAGCAAACCATCCGATTACAATGATAACAAAAAGGTTGACGAAAACGTTAATGTTAACGCAACCGCAAACATAAACATAAACACAAACACAAACACAAACACAAACACAACCGCAAGCCAAAAAACTCAAAGTAGTGTAATCCAAAATATGGCTACAGATATAGATAAAAATACAAGTAGTCCGCCATCCTCAAGTCTTCTGAACATAAATCTTCGTAAATATCAACAGGATGATTTTGGTGATGGCTGTGAGCCCCAACAGAGCCCCTTGGCCCCTAAAAACTCACCCACCTTCCCCTCGCAATTTAGCTCCAATGACAATAGCAACTGTTACACTGACAACAATGACAACAGTGATACTGACGGTAGTAAGTGCGACGAGAATAACAGCGAAAAATACAATGAGGATTTACAGGATGCTAGCCAGCAGAACCAGAACATCGTCATGGAATTGGCGTTGGATGGAACCATAAAGTATCTAAGTAATAGTTGGGAAGATATCACTGGGTAAGATCTTTTTATTTCATTTTATTTTATTTTACTTTATTTAAGAGACATACTAACTTTTGTTTAAATTCAGATATCCTGCATCCGATTTAATTAATACCAATATTTCTTCTGTAATCATTGGTGATGAAAACGATAAAGAAGTATTCATTAGAGCATCTGAAGCCATGAAAGATGACGAGTCGAGTTATAGAGTACGATTTCTAACTTCCAAACGGCCAGAATCAATCTATTTCGGCAAATCCAAAATAAACAAGTCTCAAAACACAGACAATAACAATGCAAAACGAAATGAGTACAAAAATGATGATGAAAACAATCTCAAAAACGAAACAGATAGAGATGACGCCCAGAAAGCATCGTCTTCAGTATCTTCTAAATATCCTCATCCTAAACAAACCGACGCCGTTGCAGCTGCCGCAGCCTTATCACAAACCCCGGAAAGTCCTAAACACTCGAATACTATTGCATCAAATAACCCCTCCCAAGCTTCATCCCCTTCTTCGATCCCTACAACATCTACCTCTGCATCTACTCAAAAACAACTGCTGGCCACTCCAACGGCAAATAATACGTCGCCTTCATATAAACGAGACTCAATCGCTTCCACTTCCGTATTGTCACCGTCTTCAACCGCAACATCCGTCGATGTCAAAATGGATATAGAAGATGATGATGGCTTTGATGTCGCAAAAGATAGTCTCAATCTGGATCCCGCTGACGACGAATCTATGCATAATGATACCGTCGAAATCCATAACGACCTGTCCAAAACAAACCCAACAAATTGTTGTGATAATGATGATGATAATTTAGATAATGAGGGTTCCGAAGATGAGGAAATTGACGATCTAATAGAAATCGCCGGCCAAGGTGTTTTGATATATCACAAGCTCACCGGTGATCCAAGCCATGTAAGTAATTGCATTATTATTATTATTATTATTTTTATCGCCAACTAACAACCTTCTCTAGACAATGTGGATTCTACGTCCTTATGTACCCCCCAAGCCCCTCAGTATTGACTTGCCTTGGAAACTTGTACATGCTCTTGGATTTGGCGCTAATTTACTTGTAGATTTTCTCCAATCTTTAACTGAAGCTGTTCTTTCCGAGTCTGACAGCGTTCCTGTACCCCCCACAGCGTTATGCCATATTTGTGAACATTATTTCCCCACATGGTGGTTTGAGCGTCATTCCGAATTATGTCTTGTTGAGCACAAAGCTCAAAGTGATATTGAAACGGCCCATGAAAACTTGGTCGATCAACGTAACACAATCTCCCAGTTGTTGTCTCTTATGGATCAACAATTCATGATTGCTGCTGCTGCAAACTCAACTTCCGGGTCACCTCCATCTTTTGGATCTTCTTCCCAATCAACATCCACTTCTCAACCCGCTAGCACAGCACCTACAAATCACTCCTCCTTGTCCTCCTCTCCAGCACCTTCTCACGACAGTAATCATAATACCAACAACAATTCTCATGCAGACCAAACCTTCCAAACTCCTCCCCACAGTAATTTTTCTTCCTCTTCCTCCCTAGCCTCAGTTTTGTCCACAACCTCCTCAACCTCGCTTTCGCATAAAAAAATAGAGTACCGGGGCTATCAATTACCGATATTCACCGAAGTCTTTTCTCAAAATATGGCCTCATCTTCCTCATCATCTTCTTCCCCTCCTTCGTCTTCCTCAATGAATACTGCATTGTCTTCAACATCGGCTACCCTCAACTCCTCGTCGCCCCCTCTTTCCCCCCGTACCTATCCCAGCACTTACAAATCACGCATTTTTGCTAAGCAGCTTACAAAACAACAACGTCAGCCTCTCAAACTTTTGGAACTCTTGTTGGGTCTTTGCGACATGGCCGTAGATATCAACAAACCAGAAATTCGATACTACAATGAGCTGGATGATCCTCAACACCATAACTTCAGTAACTATAGCAACACAAGCCACAATGATAGCAACAGCCAGATGCTTAACTCAATTGCTAGCCATCAACGAACTGTAGTGTTCAACTCATCCTCTGCATCCTCCGGATCTTTTTCTGGCTCACCAGTCCCCAATTCGTCCAATGTACAAAATATCCGCATCCATTCTCCGCACAGTGAGTCAAACATTTATCGCGTTCTCAAATGGACTTCGCCCACTATTGAAGACCCGGGATTGGCACTTTTGTGTAAAGATACAGAAAAGTATGCCCGCGAGAAAGTTGAGGCTGTTTTGCGGCTGGGCAACACCATAAAGTATACAGATACTATTCGCAAAGAGCTGGAGATCACTGTTCTTGAGGTTATCAATGAGACTATTGAAAAGGCTCAAAATCAATTGAATGGCGTCGGCGGGGATATGGATCTTATAGTTGAAGATAATGAAGAAGGACAACTAGAAGAGGATGCCGATGTTGATGCCGACTATATGTCCATTGCAGAAAATAATCTTGATAACAATAGCAATGCCAACAATACCAACACCAGCAATGATAGCAATGACCACTCAAGTCGGTATTTTGATGAAGACGGCGATATGGATGATGGATGCTTGTTTTCTGAATCGTACTTGCATACTGACGCCATTCCTCTGTCAATTACATCTTCTCGCTCTTCGACTGCTTCCGGACAAGGAAGTAGATTCAACCGACAAAACAGCTTTGAAAGCACTGGGTCAAGAGATGGCCGTTCAAGAAACACTAGCAATGGAGGTAGCACCACTAGCTCGTCTACGAGTAGAAGAGTGTCTTCTGCCAGACAAGATCCCCTAGGCATCACTTGTCCTGTTCAATCCTCCAATTCCAACCATTCTTCGTCTATCATAATTCCTCCCTCTACTACCGTCACGCCAAAAGCCATTCTTTCTTCTCATTACCATCCCCATCATAGATTATCAAGTGGATCTAATGATTCTATCGACCCTAGGGTCCGTCTAGAAAGAAGACCTACTATGGATAGCCCGATATTGGACTCTCCTTTGGAAGATTTGGATTTATCAAATCCTTTAAACAATCTTCTTTCTACACACAGCCAAAATCACTCCATTCCAATAGCCACTTCCTCGCCATCGGCTCAAAGTGGGCTAACAAAAATCAAGTCTCGCAAATCCATATCAAACATCTCCACTCTTCATAATTCACCATCTTACACATCCTCGTTTACCAGCCTTCAAAGAAATAGAATACCATTGACGCCTTCTTCAGAAAACATGAATTCTCCGTCTACTCCTCTTTCTTCCCCCCTGCTGTTCCCTCATGATCATCTTTTAAACCCCGGCCCTGTTGATTTACAACGTAGACAGTCCATGTCCTTGTCTGCATCTGATTTTCAGCGTCAACCAATCTCGCCGCTACTCACTGCATCCGCGCCGCCCTCGAAGCCTTCTCAACCAAGTATACGAGATTATGAAATCATCAATCCAATTAGTAGAGGTGCTTTTGGAAGTGTTTTCCTCGCTCGTAAAAAATTGACTGGCGAATACTTTGCTATCAAGGTCCTTAAAAAGGCCGACATGGTTGCCAAAAACCAAGTCAAAAATGTCCGTGCCGAGCGGGCCATCATGATGTCTCAGTCAGAAAGCCCTTTTGTTGCAAAGTTGTACTTCACCTTCCAAAGCAAAAACTATTTGTACCTGGTCATGGAGTATTTGAATGGCGGTGACTGCGCGGCTCTGGTAAAAGCGTTGGGCGGATTATCCGAAGATTGGGCAAAAAAGTATTGTGCCGAAGTTGTTGTTGGTGTTCAAGATTTGCATGAAAAGGGAATTGTACATCGCGATTTGAAGCCTGATAATTTGCTTATTGATAAAGATGGACATTTAAAGCTTACTGATTTTGGACTTAGTAGAATGGGTCTTGTTGGAAGACATACAAGGCAACAGTCGTCCAACCCTTCTGGTCCTGGAACAGCGGCGGCGGCTGCAAACTCTATGGTCTCATCTTCACCTTCTGATTATGCCACCTTGGAATCGCCATCTACCACTGAAATGATGCCCCCACCTCTTTCTAGTGCCCAGCCACATACATCGTCTTTGGCTTCGGCTCTTGCAAAGGCCAACACCAATTCAAATGCAACATCCTCTGGGTCCGGAATAGGATTGGGTTTAGGGACCTTGCAGAATTCAGGTTCTACCACCAGTCTTGGATTACCACCGCGAACCGAGTCGTCCAAGCCGTTGGCAAAATCCAACACAACTCCAGAGGTGGCATTGTCGTCTTTGTCTTCTTTTCCTTCATCATCATCATCATCTTCTTCCCAAGCTCGACCTAGCAGCTCTTCTAGTACCAATTCTATGCTAAATAGTATACTACAGGATTCCACTATTAGTCTTGTTCCTGGATATTTCAATCTCTCTACATCATCATCCACACCCCCTTCGTCGTTGATGTACGGTGGAGGTAGTAACAGCGGTAGTGGCACGCCTACTAATAGCAATAACAAGCCTGCTCTTATTAGATCTGAGTCCAATAGTAGTACAACCGGTGAAGCATTATTCATCGGTTCAACTATGTTTGGAGGAAACCGATTTACACCTGATGAGGAGCGTGAAAATGTATTTTCGGGCAATAACAATAACAAGAACAACAATAACAACAACAATAATAGTAATAACAATTGTGATTCTTCTGGCGCAGAAGGAAACAATTCATCGTCTGGCTCTACTACAGCCATTTCATCTGGTACCGCGTCTATTAGTAACAGTGGGAACAATAGTTCTACCAATATTAATAACAGCGGCAATAATAACAATAATAGTAACAATAACAAACCCATGCCATTATTTGATCCCACAAACTCTACATTTAAGTTTGTTGGAACTCCGGACTATCTTGCTCCTGAAACAATCCGTGGCGTGGGTCAAGATGAAATGTCGGATTGGTGGTCACTTGGATGCATTCTTTTTGAATTTCTTTACGGATATCCACCTTTCCACGCGGAAACACCGGAGCTTGTTTTCCAAAACATTTTAAATAACAATATCCAGTGGCCCACCGATGAAGAACTTGCAGAAATCGATCTTGTGGTTTCCCCAGAAGCTAAGGACTTGATTTCGAAATTGTTAAATCCAGACCCTAATGCTAGAATTGGTGCCAAATACGGTGCTGAAGAAATCAAGTTGCATCCATTTTTTGATGGTATTAACTGGGATACGTTGTGGGATGAAGATGCAGTATTTGTTCCCGTTACGGAAAACCCAGAAAGCACAGACTATTTTGATCCCAGAGGTGCAAACATCTTGGATATGCCTGAGGATATGATTCATCCCACGGATGACAATGACATTCAAAACCATACGGACGACCAAGATGATGATGGCAAATATTTATCTAACTCTGGAGACGTTACTATGAGCTCATCGCTTGCTAGTTCTGGAGGCTCAAGCCGGGCAGGTAGCTTTGAATCTAATAACAACAACTTTTCGTTCTCTGCTAAAGACCAACAGCGACCAAAGGCCAATTACCCAATGCCTATTCCTCCCCATGTTAGAGAGAATCGGATCCGGAGAGGTTCTGAAACACTTTCAGATGATTTTGGAAGCTTTTCCTTCAAAAACTTACCTGTTCTCGATAAAGCCAACAAAGATACCCTTGACAAAATAAAGACAGAGAGTTTAGAACACCGTAATATCATCGAGGTCGTAGAAAAGAAAAAGACAAGAGGCCTTTCAATATCCTCCATTGTACCTCCAAAACGACCAATTTCTCCTTCCGTAACTAACAACAATAACAACACCAGCATGAGCATGAGCAGCAGCAACAACAGTAACAATAGTAATACCAACAGTGTTGGCAGTGGAACAAATAGCCGAATGTCTTCACCTGTTCGACAAACTTTTTCGTCTCCTTCGGTTGCCATGCAGTCATCATTATCAGTCAACTCGCCAATACAACAAAACAATGCGAGCGTCAGTATAGGTGCCACTCCTGGGTCTCTTCTATCTTCAAGTCCTTCCAACAGTGCCCAATTGTCAATGTCTAGCTTTTCTCCGCATAGAAAGGTTTATCCCACAAATTCACAGCACACTCGACCCAGCATTTCGGGTATCTCTACTACATCTCTTAACTTGGTTCCTTCGTCGCCCAAATCGTCTTACCTATCTCCTACGGTGTCCATTGACAGTTTCCATAGTCTTTCGCAAACCAATTCACAGGGAAATGCTGGAAAGGGGTTCACGCCCATTTCTCCTCAAGCATCGCATTTTTTGCACGGTAACAATCTGATGCCGCCTAATCGAGAGTCCAGTCCTGAGATTTTTGCTTCGGATCTACGTAAACATTCTACTGTTCGGCTGTCTCAAGCTTTCGATCCATCCCCATCTAGTTCGGATAACGAAGAAACTGCGTTGCAGCGAGTTCAAAAGCGCCGGCAAATTTCGCGGCGTGGTGTTAAGCCCACCATTCCCTCATATAGGCCTTTAGACGTATTGCTGTGTGACGATAACCCTGTTTCCCGATACACAATGCAACGGTTTTTACGACAGTTGGGATGCTTTGTTGTTGCAACAGCCAATACCTCCGACGCTATTCGCTATGCGACGGGTGCAGTCAAGTATGACATTATCTTTACAGAGTACCGATTCCAGCAATCTAGCGGGAGTGACTTTCTCCGAGTGTTGCGAAACACGGCAAGTGCAAATACCAACACGCCTGTAGTGGCTGTCACCTCATATGTACAAGAGGCATCGCCTCAAACACAACAATTTTCTAGTGTCATTGAGAAGCCCCCAACGCTGACCAAGTTTGTTAAGACGCTGGAGAAGCTTTGTCAATGGAAGCCTCGGTCGGCCTCAATCAACTTGCGGTCTGCTGCAGAAACCATTGCGGAAATTACGTCGGCGGCGCAAAACGCTGTAGAAGCAACTGCTGCATCCAATGGTAATAGTAGTCGTAGTGCCAGTGGTGAATCTAGTCGGAAAGCTTCCTCTTTGTCGGCAGGCTCGCCATCAACAGGTTCATCTTTATCGTCTTCCGCTGTGACATCAGCCTCGACATCAGCTGCGGCATCTAACTCAGCGTCTGTTTCTTCATCTAGTAACCTTCAAGAGGAATCCTCGAATAGCCAGAACTTTAACAGCAGTGAACAGAATGATCAACAACAACAACGACGGTCGGACGCCTTGGTTAGTGGTAGTGGATCCATTGGAGATATTTCTAGTAGTAGTAATAGTACTACGATTACTACTACTACTAATATTAATAACAACAACAGCACAACTGCCAATTCGAGTACTTTGTCCAACTCTGCGTTTAACTTTAATTCTGGAGTCTCTGGCGTTAATACAAAGGGCCCAAGTCAACTAGTCACATTTTCCGAGCCCGTCCGCTCGTCAGTTGGCGGACAGCGTCGAATCTCCACCGGCCAATTGTTGCAAGATCATCCACACCAATTACCACGCCAGCGTGCATCGTCATCCTCCTCTTCCTTATCTCCCCTTACTGTTTCGTCAGGTCTCCACCACTCAGCGTCGAAATCAGTGAACCTCAAGAATGCCCGCATCAACAAGTCGCACACGCCGTCTTCTAGCTCTTCTCTTGCCAATTCCTCTTCTTCGTCGGCATCTGTTGCTGCTGCTGCTGCTGCTGCTGCTGCTGCGTTGACTTCTGCAACTTCGACGACGTCATCACCAGCTGCTTCGTCAGCTGCCTCTTCGGCTTCCTCAACTTCTTCCCCAGCTTCTTCTTCTTCTTTTTCTTCTACGTTGCCTAAATAATTTATTTTTATTATTAGTTAGTATATATACATTTCTATATTTATGTATACTTGATATCATATGATAAGCCTTTTTCTTTTTTTTTACATATAAATATAATAACATATATATACATATTTAATATGATTTGATTACACGTACTACATTTACGATTTTAATGATATATCAACGTGCAGATTAGGCAACTTTTTTTTTTTCCCTTTATTAAAATAGAAGGTGAAGATACCGCGAGTTAAAAATAAAAATAAAAATAACAAATTGAAATAGGATTTTTCAACATGAAACTTTAAAAAAGAAAAAAAAAAATTAAAATAACAGGAGAGTTATTTTGAAGGGAGAGAGAGCGAGAGAAAGAGAGAGAAAAAAAAGAGAGAGGAATAGCCAGAATAAGGAAACAAGGAGTCGGAAAATCGGAGCAAAAAAAAAAAAAAAAAAAAAAAAAAAAATGTAATAAATAAACAAAAAAAA